>JAJLZN010000011.1:0-297877 GCA_030572275.1 Yamadazyma conglobata
TGTGACCTGGAGCATCAATAACGGTAACGTGGTATTTTGGAGTTTCGAATTTCCATAAAGCGATATCAATGGTGATACCTCTTTCTCTTTCAGCCTTCAATTTGTCTAAAACCCAAGCGTATTTGAAAGAACCTTTACCTAATTCAGCAGCTTCTTTTTCGAATTTTTCGATGGTTCTTTTATCGATACCACCACATTTGTAAATTAAATGACCGGTGGTGGTAGATTTACCGGAATCGACGTGACCAATAACAACAACGTTGATGTGAGTTTTTTCTTTACCCATTATGAAATACTATAATTAAAATAAATTAATATAAGAAGAGAAGAAAAAAAATTTTTCAAAGGGGGTGGGCGAATTGCTGTTAATTTATATTTTTTGGCCCTTTCAGTGCTAAGATGAGCGCGCTAGGATGCTATTGAAAAATTTTTCACTTTTGATAAGATGGTTGTGCATACAGCCCCATCATCAGTCTTTCAAGCGTGCTGGAAATTAATAGAATTCCACTTGCTACTCTAAGCATTTATCGGTAAAGAATATAAAATGTTCACTGTCAACCAAGTTGAACAACCAAGAGGAATTGTAAAGTTTCTCAGAATCAAATTTTCGAAAGCTCAAACAGAATATTCAATAATTTAGCAAAGAGAATCACCCTGTTGGTTTATTACAATAAATGGAGAGAAAAATGATGATTACGTGTCTGGAACAACCGCTGTCATAAACTAGGCAACTAATACATTTTACATGTATAATCGAATTGATTCTTAACTAACTATATGTCATTTATTTTCTGAAAATCTCTTGAGTATCAATTGATGATCTCGTGGAAGTAGAAGATCTTCTTTGGTTTCTAGCGAATTGAGGATCAATTCTTTTACCATTTGATTTAACGGATGCTAAGAATCCCAAGATATCCGTCAATGTTATAACTCCAACAAGTTTCCCCGGTAATCCGTTTTCATTAGAATCATCGAAAGAATTCGTTTTATTATTGGAATTGGTATTACTAGCATTACTCACAGAGTCTCTGCTATTATCAACAATCCATAATCTATGACTTTCGGTTGCAACCAATTTAGCAATAATTCTGCCCAACCCAGTAGATTTGCTCACGTGGAAAATTGGAAATTGATCTTTGCCTTCTTCTATACCTTTTAAACTCAAATTGTAACTTATGAAATTCAACACAGACTTGAACAATAAATGACTGTTTTTACTCGATGTTATATTTTTAACATCTACAATGGATATATTAGCGATCAAGTTTCCTTTTCTGTCGATAACCGCTAATGAACTTATTCTCTCGTGGAACATCTTGTTGAGCGCATCGATTAAAAGATTGTCTTCGTAAATTGTGATAGGATTCGACGATCCGATTTCCAATTCATCAATGCTTTGATTGAAATAATAGTCTAAATTACTGAACCTTCTGGCATTCTCCCAAATAAACTTGATCAATCTCCTTTGACTCAATACACCCACTATAAGCCCATCGTTATCAGTAATAGCTACTCTGTGGACTCCATTACCCAAGATTTCCATCACGGTCACTAAGTGTTCGGTGACATTGATCTTAATGAAGGGATTTTTGGGGTGTAATTTAATAATGAAATCAACAGGGACTTCTTCCCCTTTCTTTCCTTTTTCAACGTATTCATTGAATAATGCTGGGGTTATATTGGACTCTTCCAAATTCAAATCTTTGGGAGTAATCTTGTTCATGATCATCAACATATAAGTGTTTAAGTCAGAATAGTCAAAAGTCAAGCAATTGTGCAAATCAGAAGAGTCAGTAGTTGACGAACTAACTGGAACACTAGTCAAATTGTGCTGAATTAAGGTCTCAAAAGCTTTTTGTATAGAGTAAGACGAATTGATAGAAATCAATTTGTTACTTTCGATCAATTCAGTTAACGAAACGTCATGAAGTTCCATACTGGTGCGGGAGCTAACACTACTATTACGTGATAAATTGATCGAGTTAATATCATCATTGTTACTGTTGACAGGTAAAGGAGGGGGAGAGCTTAGCATTTCAACAATTGATGGTTTCCTAGATGAAGACTGTGATGATGTACTACCGCTGTGTTTGTGGTTAGGTGGATTTGAGACGGATGTGGTTCTTTCATGAGCCATGTTGGGGCTAATGCTCAGAGTCTTGGGGGACGTAGGATGTGATCTTTGGAAATTGCTCATGTCAATTACTGGATATACAATAATTTAATTGTCACACTGATGAATCAATTTCTTGTCTATGAACTTCTTTTAATCTTTTTTTGATAACGCAAGATGAATTTGATGACAACAAAAATCTGCAAATGACTTTTTTTAATTTTTCAATTGGAGGAGAAGTAAGTGACAGAACCTCAAAAAGGGGTAAAAATTTAACAATAGGAATGTGGAGGTGTTTTTCGGAATATGGAAGTTTATGATTTATGTGACCAATTATATATCCTAAATAATTGAAAAGATCTAAAATATAACTAATTGATAGCTGTCTCTAAAATTGCTTCTATATTGACTTTAGTTCTTTATGGACTGATTTTTTGCCAAGTGGAATGACTGAAGTTGCGAGCGTTAAAATACGGGGTGGATTTTAGTTGCCGGTGCGTGCTGCTTGGGTCGAACCCTTTGTTTGGTTGATAGGGGTAAGGAAGTTTTGGTCATTATTTGGTGTAGAGATGTTTCTAAACGAAAGTGCTACTAACCAGTCCTTGTCATGTGGATTTTGAGGCTCAACTTTGGAAGTTTAATGAATATGTGTCTTCGTGTATAAACCATCAATTAACCTCGGCCCCAGCCTTAACCATTTGTGGCTACCGTTGCAATTCAAAGCTTGTAAGACATTAGCCGGTGCACAATAGAATTCTACTGCTTGGGAAGTTTGTAGGGATTAGAAAATACCCAAAAATTGATTTACACCACTAGGCAAAGTGGTATTAATATCCCAACAGAATAAAAATCTGATCATTTTTCAACTAATGCCTGATTATTCGTTCAATTTAATGATTGCAATCATCCAATATTCAGGCTGCCATATAACAAACGAAGATATACCTTTAGTAATTTGTTAACTCTTTTGGAATTCCGATTCCTAAATTTGACCGGATATCGCTAATTTTGCCCTGACACTCTTTTTGAGATCCATCTGACGCCTCCAGTAGCCGTGGTCTTACCAATTATCACACTGTAAGATGAGCAACTCCTTGAAAATCGAGCAGATTTATTGTATAAATTTCTTTTTCTTATTGACCGGGTTCAATTTCCGGTCACCCAACAAATTTTCTATGCAGATTCTATGATAAAAAAATTTTCATATATAAGATAATAAGTAGCCGTTAACTTTCTATCAGCGATCTACTGTCAATTTCTTTGTTAAAATGGCAGGTTCTGATAAATTGGAAGTTGCTGACTTAAAAGCTTTGAATGCCATTGCTGCTGGTAGTAACCAGAAGAACCCAAGAATTGTTGCGGCAGGTATCGGTGGTAAATTGATGGGTACTAAATCATTAGTCACCGTCACTGCTGAACAATTGACTGAAGATTTACAAAAATTATCTGAAGCTGAAAAGATTGAGATCGCCAAGCAACAAAAAGCTGCTGAAATCTCTCAACAAGAAAAGAAGCATATCAGTGAACAACCATGGACCTTATCTAATTGGTACCAACATATTAACTGGCTTAATTTCCTTTTAGTTATTGGTATTCCAACATGGGGTTTAGTCAAAGCTTTCCAATTCGTTCCCCCAATTAAGACCTTATTATTAACTTTCATCCTTTACGTTTTTTGTGGTCTTTCTATCACCGCTGGTTACCATAGAGGTTGGGCCCACAAGGCTTACACCATGAGTCTTCCAGTGAAAGTTTTCTTTGCTGCCTTTGGTGCTGGTGCCATTCAAGGTTCAATTAAATGGTGGGCACATGGACACAGAGTTCACCACAGATACACAGACACTAATAAAGATCCATATGATGCCAGAAGAGGTTTCTGGTTCAGTCATTTAGTGTGGATGTTACTCAAACCAAATCCTAAATATAGAGCAAGAGCCGATATCAGTGATTTAACTAGTGATTGGGTTGTCAAATTCCAACATCAACATTACTTATCCATTATGCTCGTTATGTCTTACATTCTTCCAACTTTAATTGCTGGTTTATGTTGGGGTGATTACTGGGGTGGTTTCATCTATGGTGGTATTATGAGAACTTTCATTATTCAACAAGCCACTTTCTGTGTCAACTCCTTAGCCCACTGGATCGGTAGACAGCCTTTCGATGACAGAAGAACTCCAAGAGACCATCCTTTAACTGCTCTTGTTACTTTTGGTGAAGGTTACCACAACTTCCATCACGAATTTCCAAGTGACTACCGTAATGCCTTAAGATGGTACCAATACGACCCTACCAAAGTCACCATTTACCTTTTGTCTAAAGTTGGTTTAGCTTACAACTTGAGAACATTCAGTCAGAATGCCATCGAGCAAGGTCAATTCCAACAGCAACAAAAAAAATTGAACCAATTGAAGGCCAAACTCAGTTGGGGAGCTCAAGTTAATGATTTGCCAGTGTGGGATAATGAAGAATTCACTGCCAGATCCAAGAAAGAAGGTCTCATATTGATAAGTGGAATTGTTCACGATGTCAAATCATTCATCAAAGAACACCCTGGTGGACAAGCTTTGGTAAGAGCATCATTAGGTAAAGACGCAACCGAAGCTTTCAATGGTGCTGTTTACGCTCATTCTAGAGCTGCTCACAACTTATTAGCTGGTATGAGGGTGGCTGTATTAAGAGATAGTCATCCTGTTAATAATACTTTTGCTGCTCAACAGGAGTATTTGGATAAGAACATCTTGTACAAGAAACTTGCTTAAGCGGTTCAAGGGATTGTGCAACATTCTTCCAAAATATTTGAATTAGCTTAAGTTGGACAATTTCTTTCCAATAGCTGGTCATGTAATGTAGATGTTATTCTTTCGTATAATCATCTTTTATTTTTATATTTTCAAGTTTTAATATCGTATAGGTGTAAATGTATTTTTTTTCTGGATTAGCATCAAAATAATTCGTAAACTTACACTTGAGACCCAACATTCCAACTGGCTCGGGTGATTCAAATCACTAATTGCAACTCTCGAGGCCGAATAGTGAAAAATAATGGCCCGATCAAAAAAAAATCAGGCAACAGTTCGATCTCGAAAAACCACGAGATTTTTTTTAGCTTTTTTGCAGCCGTTTCAAATAACGCCTCGTATAAAATGTAACGAGTTCGCTTCGAGGATAGAAACAGTTTACCCCTTCAACTATCAAGAAGTTATTTATTCAATAATACACAATCAGAAAAAATGCCACTTGCTGCCGCCGCTGTCAGAACCTTCCCCAGAACTACATACTTCCAATTATTAAGCAGAAGAGTGCCTTGTTTGCTACAATGGGGCTTCTGTATTCTGACCTTCTTTGCATGGCCTCACGTATATGGATTGGTCAGTGATAAAATGAATGATGTTCCCAGAACCAACTACAATATTATTTAGATTAGATACGTTATACTTAAATGAATTACCGATTTTATGAAAATTACCATGGAGACGCTCTTTTTTCAATATCATATATTGGTCTAAACAGATTATTTTGGTAAATTTTAAGCATATTCAATCGAGACTTTACCTGAGACTTTGACGACAGTATTTCCTAAGTCATCTTGGGTACCTTCATTCTTGATGGCTTGACCTAAAACTTTAACGTAGTAGTTCTTGGAAGCTTTACCTGAAGTGGAAACATCGAAACCATTATCGGTCTTTTTGATATGGACCTCAGCGTTGAATTCACCCTGCTTCTTGTAGTCAGGAATTTTAACAACTTTGTCTTCATCTAACTCGTAGATGTTGACTAAAAAGTCTTCATTGTAGGCGAATTCTGGTGTTTCCACTTTCACTTCAGGGCCGGCGGTGATGAAAGCAGATCCTGGTTTGACCAACAATGGGATAGATTTGTAGTCATGGACCTCCTTGAAGTATCTCCCTTCAACAGATTCTCTGATCTTACCATCCAAGTAACCATACCATTTACCTTTTGGAACATAATAAGAAACATCACCATCAGCAGTGAAGACTGGGGCAACTAAAAAGGTCTCACCCAACATATATTGAGTGTCACAAGAAATTGCTACATCGTCTTCTGGGAATTCCAACAACATGGCTCTCATGACAGGTGTAGCTTTGGTGTGAGCTTCAATAGCTTTGGTGTAAATGTAAGGCATTAATGAAAGTTTCAAATCCGTGAACTTCTTTAAAACAACAGATGCTTCATCATCAAAGTTCCATGGAACTCTGTAAGATCCACTTCCATGTAATCTAGAGTGAGAAGATAATAAACCGAAGGCGCACCATCTTTTATAAACTGCAGGGTCAGGAGAACCTTCAAATCCACCAATGTCATGGGACCAGAATCCGAAACCAGACAAGGTTAAAGATAAACCACCTCTCAAAGATTCGGCCATAGCTTCAAAGGTAGATTCACAGTCACCTCCCCAGTGAACCGGGAATTGTTGACCTCCAACAGTGGCAGATCTTGCAAAAAGACATGCTTCATTTTTACCTAATTTTCTTTCTAAAACTTCGAAGGTACACTTGTTGTACAAGTAAGTGTAGTAATTATGCATTGCTACTGGGTCTGCACCATTGTGATAAACCACATCCTTGACTGGGATTCTTTCACCAAAATCAGTTTTGAAGGAATCAACCCCTAAGTCAATTAATTTTTCTAAATTCTTTTGGTACCATTTCCAAGCTTCTGGGTTAGTGAAGTCGACAATACCAATACCAGCTTGCCACAAGTCAGATTGGTAGGAAGAGCCATCTTTGTTCTTGATAAGGTATCCCTTTTCGTCGGCCTCCTTGAAAATTGAAGCTTCTTGTGCAATATACGAGTTAATCCAAACACAAACTTTGATCCCAAAATCTTTCTTTAATTTTGCCAACATAGCTTTAGCATCTGGGAAGTAGTCTTCATCAAATTCGAAGTCTGACCATTGATAACCTTTCATCCAGAAACAGTCGAAATGAAAAGTTCTCAAAGGAATTTCTCTATCTTTCATACCCTGTAAGAAAGAAGAAACGGTCTTGATATCGTAGTCGGTAGTGAAAGAGGTGGTTAACCATAATCCGAATGACCAAGCTGGTGGTAATGCAGGGAAACCGGTTAACTTAGCGAATCTTTCAAGGACGGTTTTTGGATCAGGACCATTAATGATATAGATTCTTGCACCTTCGCCAGGAATGGTGATGTTAACTCTTGTGGTTCTTTCACTTTGTAATTCAAATACTACACTGGAAGGAGTGTCAACAAAGACACCGTAACCTTTGGAAGACAAGTAGAATGGGATATTCTTGTAGGTCCATTCGGATGAGGTACCACCATCTTCATTCCAAATTTCAACTCTTTGACCATTTTTAAGGAAGGGACCAAATCTTTCACCTAAACCGTACAATTTTTCACCAACTGCCAAGCTCAATTGTTTGGTGATGTAACTAGTTTTTTTTTGACCAGTTCCTGATCTAGGGTACCTAGAGTCAGCAACGTGACCCAAAGATCTAAAATCAAGCTTTGTTAACACCTTGTCGTTACCGTTGAATTCAATTCCAAAAGTCTTTTTGGTGACGGTAGCAGTAATATCACCAGCTTCTAAAGAGGTTTTTTCGCTTGTATGGGTGGTGGTTTTGACGTCAAAGTCCAGAGAAGTGTTCAATTTGAATCTAGGTTCCTTGTTGTTCAAGTATTTGGATAAGTGATGGTAAGTTTCTAAACCAATGACACCTTCAGCAGGAGAAGTCAATTTGGAAGAAATGGTAGCATTGTTGAGCTGGTCACCCCTTCCTCTTAAGATCTTGGTAGCAGCCAATGAATAGATGGAATCTTTCTCGACTACTGTTTTAAATGCTTCAGTAGCCCAGTTAATTTCAACCCCGTCTTTCAATTCCCACATACCCCTGGTAAATCTGGTGTCACTTTCGACATGTCTATCAATTGAAAAGTCCATGATGTTTAGTTAATTATGACTGTAATTTTCAGGAATCTGGGAATCAACTCATTTCTTATATATGGACCCAACTCAAATTTCCCCGGAAAGTTTATCATAATACTTACATAAGCAGATGCCCCAAAACTTTACGAGTATTTTTCCTGGAGATCTTTCCACTAAATTTTACCAAGTCTGGGGTCAGGCATTCGAAATGGCACAACAATACAAAATTAGTTCATTTAAATAACCTGTCGACCATAAAGCCCGTCAACGGTGGCTTTCCCAGAAAGCAACGGTCAGCTGTGAACCGCTAATTTGATACGGGGTATCTCCAATTGATAATAATTATCGCGCACTACCACGGTAACCAGTCATTAGGCTGGCTCGATACTACAAGGTCAAAAAGTATGGGGTTCTCATAGTCTTAGACTGATTTCAAAGAGTACTTCGCTCTTTTTGCATTTTTACTCAATAAGAGGTAGAATTAGCGGAGTATTATTGAAAAGTTTTTTGCAGCCAACACACCCAAGTAATCCTAAATTGAAATTTCATCCTTATGAAACCTGTTAAAAGGTGGAATTCAAGCCCTTCTTAAGTTTAACTAAATCTGGCTGGGAAATTTCACTTTCATTAAACTGGGTGTTAATTCTTCTAGAGAAATTAAAAAGTTGGGGGATATTAAGGTAAATCTTTGTGAATCTGCAACTTTTTGTGAAAAGTGGTAGACTTGTCTGGCTCGGTAGCGTCCCCCACGTATTTGTATATCGTAAATCCCCCACTAATACTTTGGGTCTAAGAATCTGGTGTAGCCGATCTTTCAAGATTATTAATTTGATCAAACGACGATCGGTCGCTAGCCACCTCCACATTTCAATTGCGAGAAAAGTTCCTTGTAGAAAAAAATATACGAATTATAATCAACAGCGCACGTTCAATTTCCATTAAAAATGTACTGCAAATTGTCCATGATAAAGCTTTGAGCCATTGGAAATAGCACCGCTTCCCAGACATAGGTACATTATGCTCCTCCCGACAATTAATCACATATTTCAACAGTTTTAACTATTAGTTCATCTCTTCTGTCTCTTCTAGGTGAAATATTCAAAGCCCCTCTTACCCCCCCTCAATGTACCCCAGGTTCCAAGAAAATAATAGATACGAAAATATGGGGGATTATACACTTGAGCCTTATGTCCTCCACTCTTCCAGCATTTTGAAGTCACTATAAAGGTAAGAGAAAAGCCCCATGTTTATTAATACTCTTTAAAGCTAACCACTTTTAAGAATGAGCAAGCAGTCAGATCCCGTAACAGAAAAGCCCTCCATCGCTCATATAGAAGAAGATAGTGACGTATCCATTAAAGATGAAAATAAGGAGGACATTCTTGAGGATGTGAAAAATGCCACTGATGCTGAACACGAATTACTGGTAAGAGATGCCATCAAGCACCACAAAATGGCAATTATTTGGTCTATTGTCGGTTCAAGTACTTTGATCATGGAAGGTTATGATACCTCATTGATGCAATCTTTTTTCGCCTACCCTGCTTTCCAAAGAAAGTATGGGGAGGAAAGGCCAGATGGGTCTTATGAATTGACCGGCCCTTGGCAAGTGGGTTTGTCCTGTGCCTCATCTGTTGGAGCAATGTTCGGTGTTTTGCTCAATGGTTATTTGATTGAAAAATTCGGACATAGAAGAGTTATTATGTCGGCATTAGTAGTGATGACATGCTTCATTTTCATTCCCTTCTTTGCCCCAAACATCCACGTCTTAACTGCTGGTCAAGTTTTGAATGGCATTCCTTGGGGTATTTTTGCAACAATGGGACCCAACTATGCTTCTGAGATTTGCCCCATGGCCTTGAGAGCTTATTTGACGGCTTACACCAATATGTGTTGGGCTATTGGACAATTAATCGCCGCTGGTGTATTGAGAGGATTGGTCAACAACACCACCCATTGGGGTTACAGAATTCCCTTTGCAATTCAATGGGTTTGGCCAATTCCTTTATTTATTTTGACATTCCTTGCTCCCAATTCCCCATGGTGGCTTGTTAGAAGAGGAAGGTCCGAAGAAGCCTCGAAGTCATTGGCCAGATTATGGGATAAATCCATTCATCATAAAATCAACCAACAGGTTTCTTTGATGGTCCACACTACTAAATTGGAACATGAGCAACACAATTCTAAAGCTGATGATGAAAAAGGATGGAAAGGTTATTTACAATGTTTCAAAGGTACCAATTTAAGAAGAACAGAAATTGTATGTGTTGCATTTGCCGCTCAAATTTTATCAGGTTCAAGTTTTGCTTACTCTCCCTCTTATTTCTTCAGACAAGCTGGACTTGATCCAGATAATGTTTATAAATTGAACTTGGGAACCAAAGCTATTTCTTTTTCAGGCTGTGTGGTCTCTTGGTTTTTGATGAACAGATTTGGTAGAAGAAAGATCTACTTGACGGGTTATACCATCTTGACCACATTATTGTTGGTAATTGGTATCTTGGCAACCCCTAAGCAAGTTAGCGCTTTACAATGGGTTCAATGTGCAATTGTTGTAGGATGGGTTGCTACCTATGCATCAACAATTGGGCCTTTGACTTACACCCTTATCTCTGAAATGAGTGCCACTAGGTTAAGATCTCAATCGTTAGCATTGGCCAGAAATACTTACAATATCACCAGTTTGCTCGGTAATATAATTCAACCTTACTTGATCAACCCAGGTGAAGCCAATTTAAAGGGTAAGACTGGTTTCTTTTGGTTCGGAACTGCTTTCCCAACCTTAATTTGGGCTTATTTCAGAATACCAGAGACCAAAGATCGTACTTACGAAGAATTGGATATCTTATTTGACAGAAGAGTGTCCGCCAGAAAATTTGCCTCCACTGAAGTTGAGCATACTCCAGTTGATTTCGAATACTCTCAAAAATAGGCAATTTTGTAGTTTACGTAGTTTACGCGATTTAATTGATATTACAATAATTTACGATTACTTACTTCCAAGATTTGGGGTGCAAAATAGTCTTTTTCGCAATTATCGCAGCTCTATCTTATGTTTGAATTTCCAAAAGTTTTCCGCGCTGAATATTCTTAACCTAATCCAAATTGGCTATCCTTGAGCGGTTTAATGTCGAGACCTTTCCAGCCAATAAGTGATATCCTTAACACTTCCAGTTCAGCAAAATCACAGTCATTCAATGAAATTTACGGAGAACCAGAAAATTTTCTCGAAATAGAGGTATGTAAATAGGGTCATGCATTCTTTTAAAGGTTTACTAACATTTATCTGTAGGTTCGTAATCCTCAAACTCACAACAACGGTAAGCAAATATTCACCGATTATGAAGTGGTATGCAGGGTATGTATCAATTACTCAATGTGATCAAGTTCATGGCAACTAACTATTTTAGACAAATATTCCATCATTCAAAAAGAGGCAGAGTAAAGTCCGCAGAAGGTATTCAGATTTCGTGAAATTGAAGCAAGTATTGGAGAACGAAACTACTCGAGTTGTCATCCCACCATTGCCCGGTAAAATTCTTTTGAATTCCAATAAGTTCAATGAATTGAACATCGAACAGCGTAGACAAGGCTTGGAAAAGTTTTTGTCTATAGTAAGTGGCCACCCATTGCTTCAAACAGGATCTGGTTCATTAATTGAATTCATACAGGATGACAAATGGGAGCCGAAAGCATTAAACTATTATTGATAGTGAATTGAAGTATAGCGTATAAAATAAATAAACGAATTAATAATGATAATTCTGGTCGCTAGGCATTAATAATATCGCATTACGGATGAAATAGAGCGAATTTAGGTATTTTGTATTTGTGCATATGAATACCGGCAAAAACCTCCCAATCACATATTAAAGTTTTACAACCTTCTGGAATAAATCCTAAACCCAAATAGAACTGAAACGCCGTTAAGCTCAGTTGCTTGCAATGTTATTTCAACCAACAATTCGCCAATTGATGCGAAAAGGAGCTATTGCGGAGAAGGTTTATGTGACAGTGTTCGAAGTTTTCAGTTATATTCTCGGAGTTTGGTCAACCGGATCACCATTTACGTCGAAGGATTGGCCTAAGTCCGAAAAACAATATTTAGGTTTGAGTGCTTAACTCCAGGCTCGGCGCTAGGACCAAGCCGACATCTGGAGTTAAGCTGCTCAACAATTATCACTATTGATTAAGAGGTGAAACATTAACCTAAATTGGTGTTTTTAAATCCCTCGACCAGAATTCACGGTGTCATCCCTGGATTTAAGTACGGATAGGAGATTAGGACCCTCATGCCACGCCAAGTAGAATATGTGCAGGATCTAAAACTTATCAGCACATTATGCGATTGAGTTTTAGAGTGGGATGATGAGAGGTTGATTCTGTTGGATAAATCAGCTGAATGGTTATAATCACAGACAGATGTTAGGTGACACTCTTACTGCACCTGATTTATATGAATCAATGAATACAGTGGAAAAAGCAGAACTGTTTTCCATCAATGTTGGTAATTTAAGTGATTAATTATTCAGTTACAACAGATCCCCCCTTTCTCTTGAATAAAACGAATATTAAGCTTTGTAGAGTACGTAGTAGGCAAATGTACGGAGGAGTGTTGGCCATAACCCTAGTTAGGGAATGGGCCGGTTATGCGCTTTTAAAAATGATCTTGGGGTGCATCACGTATGCACGCCCAATCAACTTATGGTGCTTTTCCCCTCTAGTAACCTAAATAATTTGGGAAGTCTGGTCAGTTCACTTTGAAAAAAAAGTATAAAGATGCCATGAATTTCCCCAATTTTCAGAATTAATTTCATCACTTACAAATTAAGTTGAATTTTCAAATATGTCTGTTCCACAAACTCAAAAAGCTGTTATCTTCGAAACCAACGGAGGTGAATTAAAATATACTGATATTCCAGTTCCAAAACCTAAGTCAAATGAAATTTTGATCAATGTTAAATACTCAGGGGTTTGTCATACTGACTTACATGCCTGGAAAGGTGACTGGCCATTAGATACCAAATTGCCTTTAGTAGGTGGCCACGAAGGTGCTGGTGAAGTTGTAGCCCTTGGTGACAATGTCGTTGGATGGGAAATCGGTGACTTAGCTGGTATCAAATGGTTAAATGGTTCATGTTTGTCTTGTGAATATTGTAACAAATCTAATGAATCCAATTGTGCCGCCGCTGACTTATCTGGTTACACTCATGATGGTTCTTTCCAACAGTATGCTACTGCTGATGCTGTTCAAGCTGCCAGAATTCCAAAGGGTACTGATTTAGCCAAAGTTGCTCCAATCTTGTGTGCTGGTATCACCGTTTACAAAGCCTTGAAGACCGCTGATTTAAGTGCCGGTCAATGGGTTGCTGTTTCTGGTGCTGGTGGTGGTTTAGGTTCATTAGCCATCCAATATGCCAAAGCTATGGGTTACAGAGTTTTAGCTATTGATGGTGGTGCTGAAAAAGGTGAATTCTGTAAGAAATTAGGTGCTGAAGTGTTCATCGATTTCACCAAGTCTAAGGACATTGTCAAAGACATCATCGATGCTACCAATGGTGGTCCACATGGTGCCATCAATGTTTCAGTATCCGAGCTTGCTATTTCTCAATCCTGTCAATACGTGAGAAGCTGTGGTACTGTTGTTTTAGTTGGTTTACCTGCTGGAGCTAAAGTCACTGCTGGTGTTTTCGAAGCTGTCGTCAAATCCATCTCCATCAAAGGTTCTTATGTTGGTAACAGGGCCGATACCGCAGAAGCTATCGACTTCTTTACCAGGGGTTTGATCGAATGTCCTATCAAAATAGCTCCATTGTCTGACTTACCATCGATCTATGAACAAATGGAACAAGGTAAGATCATTGGTAGATATGTTGTTGACACTTCTAAGTAAATCAAATCAAAAGTTTGATAACGATTAGTTATATGAATTACGTAAAACTTGCTTTTGTTTAGGCTTAAAAAATATAAATCTATAAAAAAAAAATGAATGATTAGCTTGTACTTATATGGCTCCATGCCCCTACTTCAAGTATAGTGGTTACAAGAATAGTGGTTACAAGCATAGTGGTTACAATATACCGTTGAGGTTAACTTATCATCTTGAAATCCAAGACTGCATATAAACAGTCCCAACAACAGGCTTTTGCATCCAGCAAAATAGGACATAGATATAAACGCAAATAGCAATAATGCCTAATTAATTCCGATATTTTGTATTTATCTAAATATTGCTACGTAAACTTCATTTCGGCAGTTTAAAAAGCTCTGTTTAATGGAGACAATAATTTAGTGTCTTTGTAGAAAGCAATAGTCTTGTTGGCTCTGTCACTGACACCTTCTGGGGTGAATTCGAGGTATTTGTAAACGTCACCGGCTTTACCAGAAGCACCGAATCTAGTTAAACCAAATTGTTCATGAGAGTATTTAGCCCAGCCGAATGGAGACATGACTTCAACGGATAAGATTGGGACACCGTTAGGTAAGACAGATAATCTGTATTCATCAGATTGTTTGTCAAAGGTTAAGAAATCTGGGATGGAAACAACAGAAACGGATTTGCCTTCAGATTCTAATAATTTAGCAGCGTTGACGGCAATTTCAACTTCGGAACCAGAGGCAGCTAAGACAATATCTGGGTTTTCAGCAGCTTTTAAGACGTAACCACCTTTAGAAGCTTTTTCGATAGATGAACCTTCTAATTGTGGTAAGTTTTGTCTAGATAAAGCCAAGATGTGTGGGGTAGAGGTAGATTCAATAGCTGATTTGTAAGCAGCAGAAACTTCGTTACCGTCAGCTGGTCTCCAAACGGAACAGTTTGGTAAAGCTCTGAAGTGAGCTAAAGTTTCGATAGGTTGATGGCTTGGACCATCTTCACCTAAACCGATAGAATCATGGGTAGCAACCCAGGTGACTGGGTGGTGAGAAAGAGCAGATAATCTGACGGCACCAGCAGCGTAAGAAACGAAGTTCAAGAAAGTACCACCATAGTTTTTGTAGTTGGCACCGAAGGCAGCAATACCGTTCATGATAGCACCCATACCGTGTTCTCTAACACCGTATCTGATGTATCTACCACTGTAATCACCTAAACCAGTTGATGGGTGTTGGAAATCAGTAGAGGCGGAAACTCTGGTCAAATTGGAAGGAGTCAAATCAGCGGAACCACCGATTAATTCTGGTAAAACTTCGTATAAAGCACCTAAGACACCTTCAGATAATTTTCTGGTGGCAACAGCTTTGTCTTCTGGAGTGAAAGTTGGTAAAGCTTTTTCCCAACCTTCTGGTAATTTACCGTCTAATCTTCTTTGTAATTCAGCACCTAATTCTGGGAATTCTTTTTTATAACTTTCGAAAGTTTTGGTCCATTCTTCTTGAGCTTTGGCGTTTTCGTCAGCGTGTTTTTTGAAGTATTCGGTGACTTCAGATGGAACAGCAAAATCTTCTTCAGGGTTGAAACCGAATTTAGATTTCAATTGTTTAATATCATCAGCTTTTAATGGAGCACCGTGGACACCGTGGGTACCTTCAGCTAAAGAACCGAAACCAATGGTAGTTCTAAGTCTGATCAAAGTTGGTTTGTCAGTGACCTTTTTAGCTTCTTCGATGGCTTTAGCGATGGCAGCTAAGTCAGTATCAGCACCATCAACTTCTAAGATGTGCCAGTCGTAAGATCTGTATCTAGCGATGACATCTTCAGTGAAAGCAACGTCAGTGGAACCATCAATGGAGATTTTGTTGTCATCCCAGAAGGCAATTAAATTACCTAACTTCAAGTGACCAGCTAAAGAAGAAGCTTCAGAAGAAACACCTTCCATGAGACAACCATCACCTAAGAAACTGTAAGTGAAACTGTCAGATAAGGTGTAGTTTGGCTTGTTGTAGGTAGAAGCGAATTGTTTTTGAGCAATAGCTAAACCAACAGCGTTAGAGATACCTTGTCCTAATGGACCAGTGGTAACTTCAACACCTGGACAATCAGCGACTTCGGGGTGACCTGGGGTCTTGGAGTGTAATTGTCTAAAAGATTTCAAATCTTCAATGGTGTAATCATAACCGTATAAGAACAACATGGTGTATAATAAGGCACAAGCGTGACCGTTGGATAAGACAAATCTATCCCTGTTGATCCATTTAGTGTCTTTTGGGTTGAATTTCATGTTTTGGAATAAAACATGAGCGGCTGGAGCTAAACCTAATGGAGCACCTGGGTGACCGGAGTTAGCTTTGGCAACAGAATCAACTGCTAATAATCTAATGGTGCTAACAGCTTTTTGATCAATATCAGACATTATACTTTAATTAAACTAATTCAAAAATAAAAGTTATATTTAAATCAATTGGTTTGAATTAATATATCTAAAAAAAAAGATTGGTTGGGGGAATACGGGCAAATATAAACATTTTTTTTTCCTAGTTCCAAAGGGATTTTTGGTCAAAAATTAATAAACGGTCAACAAAAAATTTTTCAAGTTAGGCCTGCAATGTTTGAGTTGTTGTAGCTTTTTACAGACGGACAAAGAATTCTAGACGACACAACTTATGCCAGGTATTCTACACACTGGGACGAAGAGATTGGGGGATTTACGAAGAGCTGATGTCAACTGTAAAGTATCAATTGAACTTATACCCACTTTCCTATAACCTCGAACAATACTGTTGATGTAATTTTCCCCCGATTACTACTGTAAAAAGACCGAAAAACTAAACGGTTTCGAGGGTAATCACCCTTAAATCCGAGGGTCCGGACAGTCAGTAACGTGTGCGATCTTCTACTGTCTAGTAGTTGGTCCCAGCAATCAAAAAGAAATTAACGCTTAAGCGAGATTTGTATGTACACCATAAGCTCACCTAGATTGAAAATGTAATACCTGTGCAATCTATTGTATTATACATAAGGACCATGAAATTGATCGTTCTTCGAATTGTGATCTCCGAAAAATTCATGTTCCCCCTCCCGAGACTCGAGGTAATCGGATTTTACTCGAAATGTTGGATATCGGGAATTTCAATTCCGTTGCAGGAAACAGAATTTTACAGAATATCGATTTTTATGTAAGCTGATCCACGCGAAAGTTATTGCATAATACAAAGGTTTTATTTCACAATCCCAAATTTTGTACATTAATTTACATTTCCTATAAGCAAAGCCTTGTGGGCTCAATATTTTTATGGGTCCTCAAATGGACTTTTTTCAGCACTGGTTTGTGATTGGGGCCTTTCGTGATTATCTATTTCAACATCCAACACAAATGAGCCATCATTGATGCTTTGATCATCACCTTTAGTAGGTTTACCAAGGTCTATTAAATCGAGAGGGATTTCTCTTTGATTGTTTGGTTCTCCAACTTCTGTTACCATATCTTGATTTCTCCGTATACTAGTAGCTCTTTGTATTTCACCTATGTCGGAATCGACATCTGAGTCACTATCTTCTTCCAGTATTGTTCCCGTAATATGAGATAGCGTGCTATCGTTAACATGATTTGTGTGCACGACCACGCTTGTTTTACTGTTATCCTTTGAATTATAGAGACTTCCATCATCTTCATTCTCGACAGCAGTATCTTGGTGTATTCCAACCTCTGTGTCCCCGTAGTCATCATCATCTTCATATTCATCGTCTTCATCAATCCTATCAATGTTCACCAACCTAGGTTGTGCCTTTATTGCTGTCATGGTATTATCTGCATGACGATCCGAATTGTTGTCAATGTTTTGTTGATTGTCTTGGTTATTGTAATTGGCTCTCATTATATCTCCAATGATCGATGCATTTTCAATAGTGTTCAAATCGGAAAATATCGAATCTGTTTCGTAACTGTAGATAGATTTGGTGTTGTTTTTCGTGGGCCTGACAGTAACACCAGGTATATAAGCAATCGGTAAGATATTCGAGGCATTAGTGGTGGATATAGTGGTTGCAACTGAGTTTCTATTATTCGGGTCCAAATAGGGTGAATTCATATTACTTTTGTTTATGAGATTTCGACTCTTCAATTGTCTTTGACCTATTGGGCGACCTTTTGCTGCCCCTCTTTTGTTCTTGAACTTGGCCTGAGGTCTGGTGAAGGACTCATAGGAAGACAATCTCCGATTGGAATTTGTACGTCTATTGGGAGGCCTCTCTAACACAGCATTGGTACCAGAGGTGCCACTTAGTCTTCTATCGATCATTTCTTGTTTACTTTCGTGACTGAAACTGTCTTTGTCGTCAGGATCTATATCCATTTCACTCATCATGATGTCTTCATCATCGTCGAGTGATGGATGCTTCTTCTTCCATATCAAAAAATAGTACAATAGTCCCACAGCAATTAAGACCGCAACACCACCGACAACACCACCCACAATTCCACCGATAGGGGGCCCGCTACTGCCAGTGTCATCGTCAAATGTATCACAATAATATTCTGCACATTGCGTACATGTTTGGGCCCTCAAGATTCGTTCTTCTCCAGCTGAACAAGATGGGGCTGCTGGTAATTGACTTGGGCAGACAACACAGCCGTTACTGTCGGTCTCAAGACTGGAAGATTCTGCTCTTTCGTATAAATAGACACCTGTAGGATCTCTATCCCCAGTGGTCTTTGTCAGGGTTGCAGAGGGAATCTGAATCCCTGTAATTACACCCATTGTGCTAAATAAGGTGACGAGATCTGATAATCTTAAAACGATAGATCTGACCACAGAAGAACCGTAAATGAATGACTTTTTTCAAACGAAGCTGGACCAACAGTTCTTCAAATTCACTCTATGAACTACTTGGAGGGGTTTTAACTCAAAAGGATGAGGCGATTTGTGATGCTTTTTTGAAATTCAACAAAATTTTAACAGCAACTATAAATTTGCCGAATGCTACGCGTTCTATGATTATTCCGCTGTTGAACCAATATATATTCGAGGCAAATGCAAGCACTTAAAGCTAGATTTTCAGGAGATGTATTCAGAAACTAATAAGTTTGCAGGAGATTTTGAAACAACTACGTGAAAATGTGTGCCTACAACAAATCGCGAGCCAAATCGGGAAAAGAAAGTGCCTATGAAGGAGGGGCCGAGACTTAGCCTTGGTGATGGGGAAGTGATACACTAGTGGGATCACGAAAGTTCATTTGAGCTTAATCTTGCAAGAGTAAGATACCGACCATTCTACATGCTGCTTCTTCCGGCTACTAAAAATTTCATATTTTTAAACGAAAGATCTCATCTTGAGCCAAATGGATCTTTTTCGTGAGTCTAGAATTCTCAGATTAAACGGTTTTTGCAATGTCGGAGTTGTGTAGTTACGAAGTTGGTTTGAAACGCATTGTTTATCTCTGGCAGCGGCTACCACCTTCACGAACTACCAATTATTTTGGAACAATAGAACTCTAACCATCGTAATTTGATAATTTATGTTTCAGGATTACACCCGAAGCATCATTCCGGCTTGAAACCGCTAAATTTAAAACATCGCATAATTTCTCCAGTAACTTGTACCGACAAATTTCTATTCGAAAGGCACGTTAGAGTGCCGGAAATAAGTATTCATTGCACAACGGGGCATTTCTATTTATTCCATTTACAATAATTTACACAAACGTTTGAATAATCAGATCGTTTAACTTTACAGCTTTTCTCCTTATTAACCAAGTTTCTTGATAGTCGAAATACTTCAAGTCGTCGGATTTGTTATCCTGTTGGAACCATTGATGTGTTTCAACGTTGAAAACCCATCCTCTTTTTGTTAGTTCCATGGCAGCATTATATCTAGATAAATTGTACAACTCATCAGAATAATAGAAACAGTAAAATAATGTATCATCATTGAACTTTTTCATCAAATTGTTTGCCTGTAATTCAAGCATAGGCTCTTGTGGATAATCTATAGATGAGGGATGAACAGTTTTAGGGTTAAATTGTCTAGGCTTTTCAGCGTCGAAAGAATCAGGACAATCATATAGTGAATTTTGTAATAAGCTGGTTATGCTCTTCAATGGTAACGGATTGTTCAATCTAGATTGGCTAATCTCGCTCAATCTAGGAATATTGTCTAGGAATGTTTTACTTTCGAAGGTTTCGAGAGGCTCAGTCTGCGGTACAGGGACGTCCGTTGGAACAGGTGATGCAGTAGACGACTTGGTGTTTACTTTTGGCACAGGAGTACCATTCAAACCCGGTGGAGGAATCTTGGTTTCAGTTGTAGAGGCAGTTGACACCCCAGTGGCTATTGGACTTGTGCTAGCAGCAGCAGCATTCGATGCGTTGGTGGTTGCCCCAGATGATGGTACAGTATTATTGTTAGCAGTAGTGTTGGATGAAGCGGCTGCAGCAACTGTCTCAGCGATAGTTTTTCCGCTTTCATAAACATTGGGTATCAGAGAAGCTGGAATAGTAGATGAAGTTCCATTAGAGCTATTGTTGGAATCACCCAATGCGTTTTTGGCAACATTAGCATATAACCCCGAAGCCGACGGAACAGTTGGTGGTACAGAAGTCTGCTTTTTGGAAGTAATTGGACTATTTACAGAAGCATTGTTAGATGCTGACACGGTTGGCTTCAATTTCTTCTTTTCTAACTCATCTTTTTCCTTCTCTTTCTCTTTCTCTTTGTCCTTTTTATCACTGTCACTTTTGTCCTTTTCAATATCCTTCTTAGCATCTTCCTCGGCTTCCAATGCAGCTTTTTCAGCATCTTCCTTGTCCTTTCTCTCTTGCTCTTCAATGTTGAAAGCATTGAATTCGATATTCTCGAGATTCAACGATTCATAGAAGTCATCGTAATCAATGAAATCTTCTTCTTGATTACTTTCGACTATATAATCCAAATCTTCTTTGATTGAATCAATTTGGTCAGGTTTTAAGATTTCATTTTCTAAACCTCTCAACACACTTTCCAACTTTTCTAAATGGTTATTGATTTGTTCGTGTTGCTCTTTAACGGAGTCCAAAGATGATTGTATACTATAAACATTAGAAGATTTAGCTTTCTTTAATTGAGTGGCATATTGATGTATTTCACCTTCCAACACTTCATCCTGTTCACTCAACTTCTCTATCACATCACTTATGTACTCACAAGCCTCTTGCTTCTTGGAATCATTGGAATCACCAAATCTTTTCAATTTACCGGAATGTTTCGAGAGCAATTCTAACCCTTCATTTGAAAACTGTTTAATTTTGGACAATTTTTCTAAATCCTTGAATTGATCCATTGCATGCTCAATCTTAGTCCTATTATCCTGTAGAACCTTTTTATCCAATTTGATCGAGCTATCACTTAGCCATTGTTTAACTTGATCTCTAAGTCTCTGCAACTTTTTGATTTCCTTCTTCAAGTCAGCCTCGAATTTGTCTCTTTGTGAACTTAACTCAGTGGCAAAAAGCTTTTCATAAGTATCATTGAATACAGCTAGCCCCTCGGCTATCTTTTTGTTCACCTTGTCTATCTCTTGTTGTAATTTCCTTGCACTCATAGTATTATGTCCATTAAAATTTTGTGAGTATCTGACTTTTTTTAATGCGGGTTCAACTTACCCTCAGACCTTCACTACGAGCAGCCAGTTTATGCGCATGACAAAATTTACTGTGAAGAATTGTATATTTCTACTTCTATCACTATAATTCTTGATTCAAAAAGACATCGGTGAAATGAGTCAATTGTTCGAAGTTGTATTCGAAAGACTTGGTATTACTATAGTATGGATCTTCAACGATCTTATCGATACTTTTATCAGTTCTCCATTCTCCAAACAATTCTATTTTGGTTTTGCAATCTTTAGGTCTCATATACAAGAGCTCACTTTTATGACTTTGATCCATGGCTAACAAGTAGTCAAACTTCTTGAAATCGCTTCTTTCTATACCTTGCGAGCTATGGTTAATGGGGACACCATGCTTTCTACATGTAGCACTTGATCTTCTATCTGGGGAATCCCCTTGGTGCCATGAACTGATTCCATATGAATCAATTAACCCAAACCGGTTCTCGAGACCTCTTTGTTTAACTTCATGTCTGAATAATGCTTCTGCCATTGGCGAACGGCATCTATGATGTTAGTAAACTTGCTTTAGTCGAATTTATTCTGCTCACTTACATATTACCCGTGCAAACAAATGCCACCGATATCTTGTTGCTCTCACTCATAAGTGAAGATAATATGAAGAGCAATTTCACTATCGCGAAAAATTATACATTGACATAAAAATACAAAATGACCGAATAGAACTAAAAACTTTGACTCTTGTAATGAGGTAATATTATAACACAATAATTTACCACTAAGGTGCTTGATTAAATAAACGTTTCGCCTTCCATTAAATTTTTTTTTTTTTTCTCTTTCATTCAAAAATTGCCGGATTTGAGCTCAGGAGCAGCTCCGACAAAACTTTTCCATTCATTAAAATCCAAGTTCTCACTAAGGAGGAAGTCAAATTTGTCATCAACACTGACACCGCTATCTGCACTGAAATCACCTTTGAACTTCTTTTCATTAAACAATAAATCTAAATCATCTTCGTCTTCATCGATTTCTCTCTCTCTCTTGACAGTAACTTCACTATTGTTTTCACCATTAATGGTCTTGGTATCTTTATTTGAATCACTCTCTTGATTAGAATTGGCACAATTCTCCAAAATATCAAGACCCACAGTCTCTTTGATGAGGCTGACTTGTTTGAAGGAAGTAGTGATGGCATCGGGTTTGATGGTTGCTGTCCACCCACTCAATGGAGACCGTGGAGTTTTTGAGGTATCAATCTTATCTTGTAACTTGGTGGAGGAAATGGAGGATTTGCCATTGATGGATGGTGATGGAGTTGGTAAAAACTTCAATTCTCTTCCATCATCGATCTCAAGCAAATTAGCCAAAGAAGCAAGGAAGAAGCTCTCAGGGTCTTGACTGGACAATTCCCGGCGTTTGTTTAACTCGGAGTTTTGTGTTTCGCTTTGGTTATTACTGCTGAAAATATCAACCAAAGCGTTTTCGTTGAGTTTACCACCAGTGAGTTTATTTTGGTAACCAGGAGAACTTTGGTCTATTGGGGTATTCTTGTTACTTTGAGTTGTTGGAATTTGAGGAGTGGGGATACTATTTGGAGTCTTAATAGCATTAGCCAAGGTGGCTGGTGTAGTTGCAGCAGGAGTATTACCCGTACCTTTTGCAGATTTTCTTCTAGGGGCTTGCCCGCTTGTAGATGCTCTCTTGGCTTTACCTCTTCCTCCCATGTTTGGTGATGTAGTATTATTGTTAGCAGCTGGGCTGGTGTTCGGATTAACCAGTGGTTGATTTGCGGATAAAGGTTGGGTTGAAGGGATGGTTTGGGGGGCAATCTGTTGATTATTATTCCAGTTGAAACCTGGTTGGGATGGGATGGATTGCGATTGGGGTTGTGGATGAGCTATAGCTTGATTTGATAATTGATGAGAACCTGCCAGTGGGTGAGGTTGACCTTGAGGGTGAGGTTGTACTTGATTGCCGACTTGAGGTTTGAAAGGTACCCCTTGTGATTGCACGAGACTAGGTCTTTGAGTTTGCTGCTGTTGTAATTGTTGTCTCCTCACAGCTAATTGCTCTTTAACGTAATCGAAATACTTCAAGTATTGAACTCTCAACTTCTCTGTTAAATCCGGAGAAGCCAAGTAGCTGCCTTTCTGTAAACTTTCCATTATAGTTTTGGTCATGTATTTCATTTGAATTAATCTTTTGGTTCCTTCGACATTCTTCGTTAAAATGAAAAAACAACTGATAACACTATCCACACTGGCATATTCTTGTGAAATCTTGAACATGTTTTCCCTTACAGTATTTTTGGCAGCAGGTGAAAGCAATCCGGTAACATCCCGCAATGCCACATGATTTCTAGATACTTCTACCATCAATTGCCTCAACTTCAACTTCATTTCATCAGTCATCGATGGCAAAGCACCACCAACTGCATTATTACTTTGAATATTGTTCCCGGCTTGGTTTGCATTATTCGGTCCCATACTTTGGGGCCTAGTATGTTGACCCTGACCTTGACCTTGAGCCGAATTGGGAATAGACTGGCCATTTTGTTGTAATTGGTTCATCATTGGCGATGCTAAGTTCATTTGATTTTGTTTTATCATGGGGCTTTGATTATTGATCGCCAAGGTATTCATTAAGGGCAGCAGCTGAGGAATTTGGGATGCGACAGGACCATTTTGACCTGTTTGCGGCTGTTGTTGCAGTTGTTGCAACCTCCTCTGTTGTGCTTGGACCTGTGCTTGTTGAGGATTTACATTAAGTTGCCCTTGATTCATTTGATTCAAGTTGGCTTGATTATTCATTACTCTATTGGGGCCGTTCAAACCACTATTAGCGTTAGCACCTTGAACGGTATTACCCTGCTGTTTGTTCCACTGTAACGTCTTCTGATGTATGATGAATCTTCTGACAAAGTTGTCCTTCTGGCTTTGATCCAAATTGCTTTGAATTGATCCATTAGATTGCAAACGGCTCAACACAATCATAGCCTCGTTACTGTATTTCAAGATATCTTGTTGTGTGATATTGAAGTTTGGTGGTTTCAAATTTGGCAGGTTATTATTGGTTTGGTCAGCATTTTGAGGGTTGGTATTATTTGCATTAGACTGTTGACCAACAGAAAACTGTCTTTGGTTTTGGGTCTGATTATAATTTTGCCCTTGTTGCTGGGAAATTGATTGCTGTTGCTGCTTCTGTTGCATCTGTCTCTGAATCAATTGTTGTTTTTGTTGAGGGGTTAAGTTATTAAGATTGAAATTGTTGCTCATATTGTTCATATCCAAGTTGTTCATGTTATTATTCATATTCATATTATTCATGTTATTATTCATGCCCATATTATTCATATTACTGTTCATGTTGTTGTTTAAATTATTGTTCATGTTATTATTCATGTTATTATTCATGTTCATATTCATGTTCATGGGAACGTTACTTGCGTTCTTATTGTTATTGATGGCACCAGTTTGTGAGCCGTTGTTCATATTCAAGTTATTCAAAGAGCCCGGAGCCAAATTCATACTCCCCCTGGATTGACCCTGATTTTGACCAGCCGTTTGTTGAACTTGAGTACTTAATTTACGTTGCTGGTGCTGACGTAAGGTAACTTGAAGATGGGCATTATGAATTTCTTTGATGGCTCCTAAGGAAGAAGCGGGTATGAGTTTTTTATTGATGCAATCGAAAATTTGGTTCCAGGTTTTGACATTGGGTGGTAAGTTGGGGATTTTGTTTAATAATGCTGTTGGGATTGGAACAGTTCTCAATACATTGGAAATTTGCTGGAATGTTTGCTGATTTTGATTACTAGCATTGACGGTATTGGTGGAATTAGCTTGATTGATGTTGTTATTGAACCCTGGAGCCCGAGGCTGCTGTTGAGGTTGGTTCCGGATGGTGTTTTGTTGTGACATGGTGTTATTTGGGTAATTTGTTCCTTGTGATTGATTCATTTGATTAGGCATGGCCGAAGTCATTTGAGCGGGATTGGCTGGGTTGGAATTATTCTTCATACCATTTCTGAGCTGACCCATCTTCTGCTTAACGACTCTAAGATATTCATCCCTACTTGAAGCCTTCATGAAAGTATATTTTTCGAAGTCAGATGCCATACTATTAGCTTTCTGCTCATTGTAATTGTTGCCCTGAATCTCCTTCAAAGAATTGGTCAACAATTGAACAACTTTCTGTCTATCAGTCACAGAATACATAGAATGCCATGACGAACCGTTATTCATTTGGGGATTCATGCTTGACAATTTATGGGACTGCCTTTGATCAAGAAAAACTTCACTTTTTTTCCTGTCCGGCTGAGGCACTTTTGTTCTCTCGCTCACGATCTTTTTAAGATTTCAATTAAAGCTAAGAGACAGGATGGTAAGATGGAGCAATAACAATATAAGACCCTTGGTTCCAGAAAATTAAGCAAACCTGGACAGTTGTGTGATGTGATTTACAGTTTAAACTTGACTTCAACTTCAATAGAACTATTTTCCTGCAAGAAACCCCTGATTGCTTCGTTCGAAAAATGGTTCGTTTGTAGTATTTTCACGAATCGGGGTAAAATAATTTTCACCTAAAAAAGAGAAACCTGCACTTTTACTTATTTTTAGTTCCGATGTAAGAAATAAAGGCTCTTTTCAAAATAATAGAATTCAACTCATGGGTTATTAAGTGACCCTTAGATTTGAGTATTTATATAATGACATTCATCTCGTTAGTAACTTATTTCTTCAGGATTTTTGGCATATCATCTTTACGCCAGTTGTTGTCACGAGATTTAGATCTATAATTGTGTGACTTGAAAAGAACTGAAATACTGTGGACCTAAAATGTGTATTGACTATTTACTTTTATACCGTAACAAATGATCTCTTTAAAGCTTTAGACTCGTTGTGTTTGTCTTGCTCTGCTTGATCAATGAACTCGGTTTGATGCTCAAGATTCCATTGGGTTTTGATAAACCTTAAACCTTGTAGATTGAAATTGATTTGTTCACTATTTCTGTTCAAATGTTGCCTTACTTGTTCTTTAATGTTGATTAATTGATTTTTCAAGACAACGTCTTTTTGATTAACCAATTCTTTCAAGTTGTTTTTGATAATAAAGTTCGTAACTTTGACAATTGCCGTTATGGCATTTAAAGTTTTCGGCTTATTCATCCAAATTTTTATGAACTCGAGTAACTTTTTCGTGTAAGAGAATGGCAAAACAAGTAAAGCGTCTTCCAATTGAGCTGTCTTGATTCCAGTAAGAGTCTTGAACACATACTCTTCACCACTCAATTTGTAAGCCATCAAAATAGTGTGCAACTCTGGTTTCATTGGTTTCATACCTTGTTGTTGTTTATTATATTGATTGAGGGCTTGTTGGTATTCTTGTTGGTTTATTAAATCTTCGTAACCGACGTCAATCGCTTCAATCAATTTTTCACCAGCTTTCAAAGATTCCAATGTTTGCTTATTAACTTTAGTTACTTCGTCGTTATTTTCGTCTTTTTCTTCATCGTCTCCATCTGCACGGCTTGGTTGTTCATTCTCGTTTTCTAAAGAGTTTAATAAGTTATCTTCATATAACTCGTCCATCTCTTTTTCCCTTTCTTCTTCCAAGAATACTTGATCGTTGGTGGCACCCCACAAACGAATGGAGTGATCGTGGGATGCTGAAACCATGAATAAACCGTTACTGCTAGCGCTTAAACTCCAAACTTCAGACTGATGGGCAACTAATTTTTGAATACATTCAAATTTATCACCATCCCAGTATTTGATCAACCCATCTTTACCACTGGAGAAGAAGTTATGACTTTCACCGATGAATTTAACATTCATGATGGAATCTTGATGTCCAAAAATCGATTTATGACAATCACCGAAATCCAAACCCCAAATTTTAATATTTTTATCAGCAGATGAGGTAATGATTAATTTGGAATCTCTAGAAATATCGATTGATAAAACTGGTAATTTGTGACCATAAAGGGTCAAGAATAATTTCAAGGTATCGAAATAGATAACTTGAACGTTATTATTCAATAATGAAATGGCCAATAATTTCCCGTCGCTGGAAACTTTGACTGCCAACACTTCATCAGACAATTCCAAAGTTTGTTTATGATTAAACTTCAATTTGTTGATAGATTGGGAGGTACCAGGGACAATTTCGGACTCCACTTTGAAGTCCCAAAACTTAACGCTTTTGTCATTACCACCAGTGACCAATGTTTTACCATCGGGAGTCAAGTCAAGAGACCAAATCGCACTTCCTTCGTCATTCGATTGATCTCCTTTATGTGCTTGTTCTATTTTATCCACCAACGAAGAGGTGGTCAAGTCATACAACTCCAAATCACCATTTTTGTATCCCACAACAACTAAAGAGCCACCGGGTAAAAACTTACTACACAAAGCATAACCACTGGTCAATTGAAAGTTTCTTAAAACGTTGAAAGTTTTTAAGTTCCATACCTTCAATTCTCCATTGGAAGCAGTGCACAATAATTGGTCATCGCTGGAAATGTCCAATGATCTGATGTCATTTCTGTGACCTAGAAGTTCGACCGAGTTCACTTTGGCACATTGAATATCTTGGCTCTTCTTCAAGTTTTCTGGCACGTCAATAGAATAGAATTCGATTGCATTATTGACCAATGAAACCAATAGACTGAGTTTTTTGCCAATCTTGACGAAACTACATGATTTCAATTTATGAATAGTTCTTAAAGTGGTGAAAGGGGTGATCATCATACTTATCTCGTTTTCTTTGATATTACTCAAGATTTCTTCCTCTGACAAACCCTTTTCTTTCAATCTTTTGGTTCTGCTCTTGATACCCTTTTGCAACTCGCTCCAAGTACGTATTCTGAACATCTCAACACTTCTATCTGTGTTTTGAATATAAAATATTTCGTTGATTTCATTTGACTTTACGATTTGTTCAAATCTTATTTCATTAGCTCTGGCCTTGCTTTGTTTGGAAAACAATCCTCTTTCTTGAACTTTTTGCATATCTTCACCTTGAAGATTAATATCCCAAACTTTAACTTGATCTTTATTACCACTTGTGATTAACAAATTCTGTTCGTAATTTAATGCCATGGACCAACATTCATTCGAGTGAGCGATATGGGTTTCGATACATTGCTTGGAGTCTAACTCCCACAACTTTATGAGTCCATCTTTGGAAACACTCAAGATATAATCGTCAAGATCATCGATTTCTTTCTTGCTTTGAGATAAAAATGTTAAATCAGTAATTTCACCTTTGTGACCTTTTAATTTGAATAAACCTTCTTCACCAACCAAATCCCACAAAATCATAGAAGAATCATTTGATCCGGATATCAATCTTGTACCACTTTTGTCGAATTTCAATTTGCTAATTCTACTTTTGTGACCGTGGAATTTGATAATTACGGTAGATGAGGCCAAATCCCATACTTTAATGCTACCATCATTATAACCAGATGCAACAATGTTACTTGCTTCATGGTAAGCAAGATATGATACAGGACTTGGGGGTTGACTGGTGGAGGAGTTGGAAGCACCTGGAGTCAAACCATCGGCTAATCTTTGTAAGAGCTCTCCGGTTTTTATGTCCCACACAAGAATTTCTTCTACACCAGATGTAAGAGCTCTCCCGGTAGACTTTTTCGATTGTGACTCACTAGGTGGTAACCATACTATATTGGATTGTGAGGCAATAACACCAAAGCAAGCTTCCTGCTCGTAACGATCGTATGACTTAACCATTACTGCTATTTACAGTGTAATCGAGAATTTTTTAAATGAGATTAAAAAAATTGCGATGCGATGATTTTCTGGAGATGAGCTGGTCCACTGGGTGCAAAATTGACTGTGACAATTCAAATTACAGGGTATTTCATTCGTTAACTAATTACATAAACATATACAATAATGATATAAAGAAAGGGTAAAGCCCTTCGAATTTGACTTTTGCACCAATGTTGTCCGTGGAACTTGAACGATCGCTGGATTGAGGTCCAGTCTCACTTGTAGACCCACTTGAAGTAGGTTGAATACGCATGGACGTCCCTGAATTACTTATCGTCTCAGAACCTGAACTTGAGGTAGGAGTGCTTGTCTTGCTTGAGTTTTCGTTTGTAGCAGTCGAGGAGGAAATGAGGTTAGCTAATGTCGATAAAGATGATAAAATGGTATCATTTTTGGCTGGTTCCCAGCAATATTTCTCAAAGCATCTACGACACTCGGGTGACTGTTCCAAGTCAAACCGTTCCTGTGTTCTCCTTATGATTGCACATCCAACACAGGTTGGCCATTGTCTATCATCGGTCAAGTTGTTTTGCGAAGCAACCTCGAACCCATTTTGGATCATTCCTGATTGCTCGTCCTCCTCATAACTTAACTTGAATGTGGAAGTATTAGAATAAAAGGAGTGATACTTATTAGGAATGTATATGATTAATGGTACATCGGTCGAATTGATATCATCATTTCCGTGCACCAAAACCAAATCATCCAAAGTTGAGGCGCTGCAACCAAAGAAAGTTGGTTCTTCGTTAGCGCCTGATTCGATGAATTTTTCATAACTATCCGGAACAAATGGAATTGGAGAGCCCCTACCTTGGTCTCCGAATTGCCTTCTATAAGTATGAATGATAGCAGAACCGTTTGGCCACTCATATTCGGTATCGCCCGAATTGTCAAAAGCAAAAATAACATCGACATCTCTCCTAGATTGGATGAAGGGATGAAATGGAATATTTTGTTCATCTTCACCCCCATCGACCAAGTTCAAAGTCTGGTTATTCAATACTTCATCTGCCACTCCGTAATCTGATCTGTAAAAGGGGTTGGGTCTGTAGACTGCAATGTCATTCTCTCCACTTGCGACCATCTTTAATATTCTCAGCACTATCGATTTCAAGATCCGATTGACATCATACTCATCCAATCTGGTTAAAAACTGATTGAAGATACTAGATGATGTACCCATGATGAATCCTGAGTTATCATAGTTGATGGTGCAGTTATTGTCTGATGTTGGTCTTCCGTTCTCGAGATTTGACCCAAGATATTTTGTATCAAGAAAAGTTCTAATAGAAGGATCCCAAGACCCAAATTCATAGGGATTGAACTCGTAAACTGTCGAATTCAAATTAACGATATCTGTGCCGGGATTTCTGCCATTCGCCAAAACAATTGGAAAAGGCATGTCATAATCTTCGAAACTAGAGAAGTTTCTTAAACCAGACCAAGTAAGGTTTTCCCCACCGTTATGTTTCATGAACTGGTATCCAAGGGCTCTTCCCCATACATCGGTGATTGAAACCTCATAATCATCACCCTTTGCGTTTATACCTTTGCCTATATTGATGTAGTACTTACCAGTTTTGATCAAATTGACCCCATTTGGATTGAATATGGAGTCGTCCAATTTCCAAAGATCTTCTTTACCACTTATTATGTCACCAACAGAAATCCAGTCATTAAAAGCCAAAGTCCCAACCAACCAACTTCCACCACTAATTCCGGCGATATAACTTGAGCTTTGTAATATTCCACCTAAACCTTTGGAAGTTGAATCTTTGTATCTTTTATCGAGAGCAAGGATTTCACCCGCTCCGGTAAGCATTGCCCTATAACCACCACCACTAAATGCTAAGCCTATTGATATATTGTGCTCACCTGAGTATTCTTGAATAAATTCAGTAGCATTGAAGTCGGACAAATTGGCGACATCTTGTAAGAATTCAGCAATATTTTCATTGGTCTTCTCTTGTCTTTTCCGTATGTAATTCGACTCCAAAGTGGAGATCTTGGTAGCTTCCCTCAACATATTATTACTGGGACAGCTGGTTGTGTAAGGCTGATAAGGGTTTCTTTCATCATCTGAATTTGTGAAGTCAATGTCATCTTCCCCAAGATCATCTCCTTCATTGTCATTTGAATCACCATTTTGCCACGGCCATTTAAACCCACCGTCACTACTACTACTGCTGCTGCTGCTGCTGCTGCTGCTGCTGCTGACACTACTGCTGCTGCTGACACTACTGCTGCTACTGCTGCTACTGTTATCGTCATCGTCGTCATCGTCGCTACTTTGCCAGGGCCATGTGAAACTCTCTACCGCTCTGAAGAGATAGAGATACATCAAAATCCATACCCACAGAATTTGAATTTTATTTAAAGTATGCATATTATTTAATTAGTACTATTATCATGATTTGGCTTGATTCATATACTCTGCTTGTTTTAGCAACCAAGACAGGTATATGAGCGCTTTTCCTCGAAATATTCGAATTAGGTAATGCTACATTTAAGACATTACCGTTTTGGGAAGTTTTATTGGATGAGCATGTACGATGTTGCGGCAACATTCCCTGCAAGGCATGTGCTCTGTCAGGAACAGAGAAATTGTTAGAGTTTACTTAGTCTAGAATGTATTATGGGAATATTTAAATATTCTTTGTGGCCTTGACGACAATAGGTATCATACCTCCGGTAGAGATTGTGAAATGTCTGTGTCCCAATACCATAATAAAAGTTCTTATTGTTCCCGCATGGGAAGTAACTGAGATGAACGAGTTACTATTGGCAAGCTTCTTGTCAACTTTGTTTAAAGTAGTATCAAAATCTTGTTCAAACAATTCTTGCAAGAACTCATTAGTACGTAAAGCGTGATCACTTAAATATTCTCTATTATCAACGTCGAACATTTCGTCTTCCTCGGTGAATCCGTCTTCAAACTTGAATCCGTATTGTCCGAATCTTTGTTCAATGACAGACTTTGGAGATCTTATATCGCAGAAGTTACCACTACAAGTTTCTCTGACTTTCTCTGTCACAATAGGAGATAAACTATCGGGCTTTATACCTGACCAAGTCTGTACCAACGTGTGACAAGACCTTTGAAGTGGGGAAACATAAAATTTACTGGGAACTGGAGCTCCATTGGCGATTTGATCTACCCACACTTGGTGATTTTCTTTTGCTTGATTAATTCCAAGATCAGTCAACATCGGGTCGGGTGCATATTGGAGATCACCATCATGAGTCTCTCTACACCATTTCCTATTCCATTCGGCCTCCCCATATTTATTCACAATTGCATTGTGATATCCTTGGCCATGTCTAGCCAAGAATAAAACCTTGTACATCTCATTTTCACCGGCATTTTGATTCAAGTCATGTACATGCTTAATGGTTTCATCCCATGATTTGAGTCTACCCAAATCTTGTCTGGCGTAATTGAAATTCAAATCGTCAGTGGCTTCGTCGGATTGTTGAAAGAGGCCATGAACAACCTCGAATTTCCAAGGAATATCTTTCTCTTGAGATAATTTTGCAATTTTACTCTTATAAAGAGTTTCCTCTTGGGTATTTGAGTGGGCGTCTTCGTAATCGGTAGTTGTAGGAATCAACAAGGAGTCAACTTGTGCAATCATGGTAGGTGTTTATAGCAATTTTTTCTAATTAATTAAATGGTCCGTTTTGAACACGATTGCACCCGTATTAGGCAACGCTGCCATAGCGTGTGTGTAAATATTGTCGTGAAGAATTTCGGTGAATAGTCCTGCGATTACAGACTATTTCGGAAGTCTGCGTTTAGAGATTATGACTACAATTCGTAATACGATTTATTTATTATCTGCATCAGAAATACTGATAATATAAAAGAAGGAAATTCATTATAAAACTAACTAAAATCAAATAAGCACCAAAAAAGACTTACAACCATAAAATTAAATCATCAAATATAATATACAAACTTAAGTTTTTCTTGAAGACCCAGACTTAAAATCTGGTTTGAAATCTGGTCTCTTATTTGAACCACTTTTCTTAACTTGGAATTTTGACACAATTGGAATATGGTCAGATGGGAAATTGGCGTCCGGGAATCCTATGACATTTTTGGCATAACTCTCATCAACTTGGCCTAGAAGACCTTTGACTTGTAAATTAGATGGTGTATACCAAATATAATCAATTGACGTAGTGAAATCAGGTGTACAATTTGTGAATGGTAATTCACCAACAGTTTCGTAAGCTGACTTCAATTTAAAGATATTACGGAACCCATCATCGGTGAATCTTCCATAGTCATAACCGTCAAGGTCTTGATGCGATTTAACTGCACCAGTAGAAAATAGCTGGTAGACAGCGCTATCAGTGGTAGAGTTGAAATCACCACAAATGATTACCGAAGCATTTTTGACTTCATCGAGTGAATTTGTACTCAAATTCTTTTTCAAGATGTTCTTTAATTCCTCTAATAAAACCCCGACTTGTAAAGTTTTAACATCATTAAACATAGGATCCCAATGTAAATGGGTTGTGACAACACAAATTTTTTCACCAGTGTTAATATGCTTGAAGAAAGTTACCAAAGCAATATGATCTTTGTTCATGAATCTGTTAAAAAGATCCTTGGTCTTCTTGTACTTGTCTGAACCCATACAAGCACTATTATATTCGAAATTGACCTTTTGAAGCAATTCGAATTTGCTTGTTCTATAAAAGATTGCACATCCATCAACTTTCTTAGCTTCAATTTCTCCCATGGTTTTGGATCTTGTCTTGTTGTAAAAGACACCTTTGTAACCCAATTCTTGCATGTAAGGAACCCAAAATTCATGGAAAGTTCTGGTTTCCACCTCTTGCATACAAACAATATCGGTATTAAGATTGGTGACTTCCTTTTGCAATAAGGGTAATCTATAATCCCAATCCAAAGCCCAGGATGGAGTGTATTTATGCATTTTTGGAGTGGCATAATGCTGACATAAAGTATTATAAGACATGATTGTGAAAGTATCGTTAGTGTTATTGAGTTCTTGTTTGTAACCTTCAGGGTTATTGATTTCATCGATGACCTCTCCATCATCCTCTAACAATATCCAATTTCTAGGTTGAGGTTTTGGCAAAGTTGGTGGCAAATCTCTCAAATAAACTATCAATTCTTTGGTGCCTTTTTCAGACAAAATATTAGCAAGGTTTGATTCCAATGGATTACCCTCGATACCCAAAAATGATAATTCAACCAAGTTACCAAACCCATTTGGCAATGTCTTAATGTTGTTGTCAAAAAGATAGAGATACCTCAAATTATAGCATAATCCAAGTTCACTTGGAACCTCTTCTATTCTATTCTGTGAAAGATCGAAAGTTCTCAAACCTCTCAATTTACTAATCATTGGGGGAATAGTGGTAAGTTTGTTGTTACCGAGGTAAAGTGATTCCAAAAAATCGTACTGGAATAACTTGAGAGAGATGTTAGAAAGACCCTGACCACTCAAGTCTAACTGACACCATAATTGCTGACCATTAGTTTTTTGCCTCATTCTCTCTTCCTCGTGAATGGTATCATCCTCTGAATGATTGGCCGTTTTCTTGTTGTATAATAAGGCTGTATTTGTAGTAGGAGTGCTTATACTTTTATTAAGAGCCTTCTCTTGATCCTCCACCGCTTTGACAACAGTCTTGGTAGCTTCAATCAAACTAACAGACTTACCTTCATTATATGGATTCTTAGCTTTTCTAGAGTTAGCTGCATACTGTCTAGCGTAAAAATGTGGTACACTGGCAGCTCTTGCAATTTGACATAACTGTAGTTGATGTTGCCAGAACATTGAGTTAGGGTTGTCAACTTGAGTTGAGCTTTGTTTAGGGCCCTGAATATTGGAGAAACTTTGACCAACAATTGACTGTTGGCCAGGTTGTCCTTGGATATGTTGAGGAAGTTGATTGCCCTGTTGGTATTGATTATATTGTTGTTGAGATCCACCCTGTTGATATTGTTGGACAGATGGAGGGCCTTGTTGCTGATATTGATTGAAATACAGCTGAGGTTGGGTTTGAACTTGAGGATTTTGCTGGGATTGTAATGGTCTTTGATAAGAGTTTTGAAACATTTGTTGATGTTTCAATCCGTCATTCAAATCCTGTTGTCCAAATTGGTTGTTTGCAATACCATTGGAATGTTGAGGGAGTTGATTCTGTCCGGGAACTTGTGCTTGTTGTAATTGTGATTGATCTAGTTGTTGTTGTTGTTGACCTTGTTGTAATTGTTGTAAAAGAACTTGTTGTGCTTGAATACTTGGCTGTTGGCCAGATATTTGGCCACCTTGTTGGAACTTTGCACCTATGTTCATATCTTATTCTTATTTGCAATGTTTAATTCACCTAGCTGTTTATACCATGCAGTGAATACTTCTTGTTTTGTGTTTTAGTTTCAAGTAAATTGCCAATTATTGAAATAACGTAGCAGGATGTTAAGTTGATTTTTTCAGCAATGATTGGAGAAATTGGAAAAATGTCACAATTAGTTATCGAAGTATTTGAAGGGAATACCTAACCTATGTTTAAGCAATGAGTGTAACCCTAATGTATTCGTCTTAATTGCTTTAACTTAGTTTCGTTAATATCTAAAAGGTTTTAGTTGTTAAATTGATGAGAATTGAGAAAACTCTGGACATCTTATTGACTCAGACACGCCCGGTCAATAAAAATTTTGCTGACACTAATGTGGAACAAAGTAAAGCACTATAATTAGGTTCTCCATTGAACAAGGGGCCAAAAGACGGTGAATCCGGTTCTGGACGGAAGCTTTATGAGAATCCGATTTTATTATAGGATCATTCTTACATTTCATTTCACCCAACTCAAAATTGATTTACAGATCACATGACTTGTTCTTATTTGAATTTTTCATTATCTATAGTATATACAAGATCGAGATCAAGAAATGACCCAGTCGGCTTCGACTTTCACCTCATCACTGGCAATGCTCATAAGCAACTGCTGTAAGTCCCCTCTTCCCTTCTGTAACTTTTGGATCCTCTCCTTAGTGAGTCCCTGTTTTACAAGCTTTTTGTCAGCAGCCTTGCATAGCTTTTTAATTCCTAAAGTGCATGCGTCACAGTTTTTAGCCTGTGGTGTACATATGGATTGGCCGAACCCTACAAGTAGAGGGTTGATTTCGGCCCAAAATTTAGGTGGTAGCCATTCTTCCAATTGTTTTCTGGTAATCTCTGGGTTATTATTCTTCTTGACCCACCCCCACATCATTGAGAGCCGGTGTACATGCACATCGACACCAATTCCAGTATTGACATTCCAGCCCCTTTGGAGTAGTAAATACCCCATTTTGGGGCCTACCCCGGGTAGTCTCACGATATCTTCTATGGTTTTAGGTATATCGCTGTCAAAATCATCTTGAAGCATCTTACATGCCTTTTTTATGTAAACAGTTTTCCGATTATGGAATCCTACTTTGCCAATAAATCCATCCAATTCTTTATCCGATAGTGTTAAAATTGAATCTATGGTTAAGCCTCTAGAAAACCCCTTTTCCTGGAGACCGTAATGTAATTTTTTCATGGCTTCGTTTATAACTTCATCCTTGGTTTGTGATGAAAGCATCAATGAAATCAATAACTGAAATCTATAAGTTTTAGGATCCCGCTTCAGTAAATATGGAGTGATCCCGTCGGGAATTCGTTCACATCCCATGTAATCAACCGGTGTGACAATCATTGCCCTCATCTTGACAATCTCATTGTATAGTTGGTCCCAATTGTCTGGCGCTTTCACATTTGAGGTTTTATCACCTGGCTTGACTGGTTGAAAAATATTAGGAAGCTCTTCAATATCTTGTATCCTATACTCTTCCTTGACCTCTGTCTTGACAACCCGTTCATTTACTGTCTTCACAGACTTAGTGATTACCTGCACCTCAGTTTCTGCTTTCCTTTTACTCATTCTTTATGTCATTTGGCTGCCCGCTTACTCTCACAAGTGATCCGATGCTCCGCAGTACTTTTTTTACTGTATGTCAATGAGTCAAAATCATCGAATTTGAACAAACCCATTTAAATATTACCTTCAAAATTTCAAATTCAGCTTGTTTTAAAACGTGAAATGGACAGTGGAAGTGACTCTGCACCTACACAAAGTCCTTCTTTATCCCCCACAATCGGGGGAAAACCAAAGACAAAATCCAAATCAAAAACGTCCCAAACGAATACTAGAACCATTGAGTCACCGAATGGCAGAGCTACAAGGGTTGCACAAGCTTGTGATAGATGTAGAGCAAAAAAAACTAAATGTGATGGGAAACAGCCATCTTGCTCCAACTGTGAAGCTATAGGAATAAAATGTATTGTATCAGATAAGTTGAGTCGAAGAGCATTTCCAAAAGGTTATACTGAGACATTAGAGGAGAGAATACGTCAGCTTGAAGCCGAGAATAACAGATTGAGCGGTGTGATAGATTTAAGAGATGAGCAGATCAAAGGGTACAAGCAAGGAGTCGAAGTTAGTGAAGGTGATAGACCAGAATTATTACTGAGTCATTCTTTCAAACACGAAGAATTAGTGGATGAAGATCCAAAGTTGGATCTCCACGCTCAAAAGCATGGTGAAAGTTGTCCCTGCGGCTGTACTACAGAGACTGACCTTGTTCACGAAAGACCTGTTTCCATCAGTTTGACTCATGGTGATAACGGACCTTTATCCATCACCGACTCGCTTAATCTTAGTGACGAAGATGAAACCAATAGTCTTTTGAGCACAGACGATGAATTAATATCTAGTTCCTTAGGAAGTATTCTTCTACAGAGAAGTAGGTTATATTCTAACAAGTTTAACGACGGTGGTGATAACCCAGCACCAGGTGCTTTTGCAGCTGCAACTGCCATCGAAAAAATGCAAAAAGATCCCAATTCGAGATTACTATTCGACAAACAACAGATGTTAACCGCTTTGGTTGCTGCTTCCATTCCAAGAAGTACGGAAGAAACCTTGTTTGTTCCTACAATGTTAGCCAGCATTTGCCAAACTTATGGGTATGATTCAAAACCTGCTATTCTTGCGGCTAATGCTATCGGGTCCTTGAAAGAGAACTCCAATGAAGTCAATTCCAATAGTCACAAAAATGAAATGCTTGACCAAAGGTTTATCAACCTAATAACTAATAGAGGCCAACATGTTAGATTGGCTCCAAACGAACTTATTCAATTTTTAAGATACCTCGAGCTTCCCTCATCAATAATGGAGCTCGATCATTTAATCACCGTTTACTTCCAAGAATGGTCAGGCATTTTACCCATTCTAAACAAGACTTCTTTCCTCAAAAGCTACAGCACATTTGTGAACATTCTAGATTCAAATACTATACCAAATCTACAGAACACGCCTTTTGAAAGGGATTCAGTAGAACAATTCGGGGCATTATTGGTTTTAGTGTTGGCCCTAAGCTTTCTTTCTAATAAGCACGATTTATTCATAATAGGCAGTGAAAAACCAAAGTCATTCGTTGACAAATACGTCAAAGACATGAAACATTATGATAATCTCATCAGAGAATTTATCAAACCAAGTTGTCTAATCACGGCTACTTGTTCTGTTTTCTCCTTACAAATTTTAACCCTTTCCCTACAGTATTATCTCTCTATTGGCGATGTGTCTGCAAGTTTCGAATTGAGAGGTAGAGTGATCACCATGGCCCAACAATTAAGGTTACATAGGTGTCCCGCTGCAGTTTTAGGTGTGAGTGGTGGAAGAGAAGATGCAAATTTAAGAAATCTTCAGCAAGGTGAGAGGCGGATTTTATTCTGGTGCACATACTGTCTTGATGTTTATTGCTCGTTGAACTTAGGGGTTCCCAGATTATTGAAAGATTATGAAATAGAATGTGCCCTACCCTTTTCTGGTAAAAACAGAGACGATGATGAAGATGAAAACGAGAACATTTTAATCGTCAATAATACTCAATTGACTATTGTTGGTAAAGTTTCAAGGAATGCATTGAGTTTCATGTTATATTGCAGAGTTTTGGGAGAAATTTTGGACGGAATCTATTCAAGCACCCAAAATTCGTCTGGTCAGGAAACGGCGTTGAAAAGAGAACGTCAACTAGAGTGTTGGAGAAGGGAATTGCCAGAAGAATTGAGATTCGAAATGGGCATCAATGGATTTTCATTGAAGACCGATAACGAGATGTCAGAGCACCTACAAAGTTTGAGTAAACAGCAACTTTGCTTGATTTTCTTATATTTCCATGCTAGAATTTTGATCTACTTGCCAATTATCTCCAAGTATGGTAACCACCATGATGTCGGGCTCTCTCAAAAACAAAAGTTGTTTAGGGGTGGAAGCAATAAGTCAGTGATCGTATCCAGTATGACAATGATTCAACAATCTTCGTTACAAGTCTTGGAGATATTGAAAATTTTGTTCAATCCTGTGAGTTCCAAACTTCTTCCAATACCAATAAATATTCCAAGAGAACATGCCAGATTGACATTGTTGGTGGCTAAAGGAACTTTAGAGTACATTAAGGGTGGCTCTTTGTACCTGCATCTGAAGCAACTTCTTCTCGATACAATACCATTATTGATCAGGGAAAGTCGGTACGATGTCCCAGGGGGTTTAACAAAAAATACTGCTAGATTGTTGGAAATGTCAATTTTGAGTGTATTGGGATTAGCTCAAAACAAAATGCTATTACAGAATAGAAAGAAACTCAATGGCACTCCAGTCAGTAAACCAGCAGTAGACAGGACTCCACCTGATTGGAATTTGAATAATTTATCTACAGGGCTCGTCAGTTCAGCTTCTTTAAGCAATAATTCTGGTGTGTCAAATCAAATCATGAACAAGAACACCAATTCTTTAGACCTGTACACTAACGCCTTCTACAATAAGATGAACAAGGGTGATTTAAATGGTTTTCAAAGCACGATTAGTAGCAATGATGGATCTAATTCCATTCAGCAAAACTATTCAAGACAAAATACTAATGACATACCTCGTCATGACACTAGTGATTTACCTAATGATTTATTGCCCAACAACAGTGATGAGAACAATAGTCAAGAGTATGGCGAAGAGTTTGACAACGTGTTTGATTTCGATCCTTTCAAGGTCAATTTGAGTCAAAACTTATTAATTAACGAATTTGCGGCTGATGGTTCACTTGGGTTGGTACCCTTCCTTAACAATAAAGATGACTTCAACGAATACAGTAATATCGAAGACTTTAATTTAGACGATTTGAGGTGACCAATTATTATGGTCACACATTGTTTGTAAATATACGGTTACATGTACGTTTGACGTATCTAAAAAATTTCTTATCAAAGTCCGACGTTTTTCCGAAATCCTCAGTATTTAAGGCTCGATCTTCCCCATATTTGAATCTTTAGTATCAGGTCAGCAAATACTAATTACAAAAATGGCCACTTTTAGCAAAACTGGATTCAAAACTTTAGACTACAATTCTTTCAGACCTAGGTATCCCGCTTCCTTCTATAGAATATTGGCGGGTTATAAGAAACAGCCTTACAAAAATGCTTTAGATATAGGATGCGGCCCTGGAACTGCAACCTATGATTTACTTAATATAGCGCAAAATGTGACCGGGCTTGACCATTCACAGCCAATGATTGATACTTGTAACCAAGTCAAACTGGAAAAGTGTAAGTTATTGAATGCTGATGATTCACGTGTCAGCTTTACCGTGGGCGATTTTGACAATTTACCATCAGACCAGTCTTTCGATTTGATCACTGCGGCACAATGTCTCCATTGGAATAAAGATGTCAAAAAGTTTTTTGAACGAGCTCATTCAATATTAAACCCCGGTGGTGTCTTGGCTTACTGGTACTATGTTGACCCCTTGATAGTCGATTTTGATGGTCCATCAAAGCTCGAAAAGTCCGAAGCTTTGAAGAAGTTCAATGAAATTTACCACAAATATGCTTATGATGATCCAAATTTGTTGGGTCCTCATTGGGAACAACCAGGCAGAACTGTGTTAAAGGAGCTTTGCCACGATATCGACAGTAATATACCATCAGGGTTATTCGAGAATGTTGTCCGCAGTGTGTACTCCCCCAAAGATGGTGATTCAAGTCCACCCAACGATCAGAAAGATCTTGTGCTTGTTAAAGAGAATTGTACCATCAAAGACGTACAAAAGTATATCGGTACCTACAGTGCATACCATAATTTCCAGGATGCACACAAGGAAAATAGCTTATTAGATGACTTTGTTAATGAGGTACTTGAAACTTTAGGCTGGACTGCTGAAACCAAATTATCCTTGGTTTGGAATACAGGATACACCTTTTTATCTAAGAAGGACTAGGTGTGGGCTCCCACAGAGACTCATTGGCCGCCAAATTGATTAAAACCCTGTTCGAAAAGAAATAGAATCGTTTATAGAGAAAGCACGTCATTGACATAAAACTTGCATAAAATTGTGGCTACGTCTCGTAGACAGCTCGACCCAATCGAAGGAAATTTCGTGGGCAGGTTCATCAAGCTCAGGTTCTTCTCACCGACTGAGGCCATGAGGCCCAAAAACCTAAATGCGAAACATCGCAGCCAACAATTCTAACCCAAGTAGAATTGACTCATGTTGTTTGGCCTACCTATTTACCTAGTTAAATTCATATCTTTCTCGTTCTTGATATGGGTTTTCCTTACCACAGTTTTACCTCAAAGTATCACGAAGTATAGGAATCCGCAAATTAGGAATAGTCAATTCAATTCTAATAGTTATCCATATGACTCAATTACCGCATACGATTCAATAAATATTAGGAACAGCACAATTTATTTTGTCATTGGTCACCCTGATGACGAAGTGATGTTCTTTGCTCCTTCGATCTTGGAACTAGGAAAAGTGTCTTACCACAATAAGGTCAAATTGATATGCTTCTCAGCTGGTGATGCAGTTGATAAATCCTATGGCCCTATTCGGTCAAGTGAATTGAGACATTCATCAAGCATTTTAGGAATTTCCCCCGAGAATTTGATTCAACTAGACCATTTCAAAGATGGAATGGATGTTGAGTGGAATGAAGATGAAATCTCGGGTTATCTTGGTGAGTATATCAATGAACCTGATGCCGTCTTGATTACGTTTGACGAAAAGGGGGTTTCCAATCACCCCAATCATATTTCCCTTCACCATGGGGCCAAAAAATTCACCAATGCATCCGAATCTATCACTTTGTATAAATTGAAAACGTTAAACTTCCTTGAAAAATACTCATTTACCATCTTAACTAATATAGAATTATTCGTTGACCATATTTCCAAACTTTTTTTGAGTAACATCTTACAGTTCAATATTAACATTAGTTTTTTCAACACCAAGGAATCAGAATCGATAAAGATATATTCTGATTTGAACATGTTAAGCGTCAGTTATGCTGCTATGGCTTATGGCCACTTTTCTCAAATGGTCTGGTTTAGGTATGGTTGGTTGCTTTTGAGTAGGTATTTAACGTTTAACAATCTTATACAAGTATAATGTACATATATACAAATTTATCTATTTCACTAATAATACAATTGACACCCGTCTATACATTCTTGAACCCAAATTGTTTTTGACACCAATTAGCACCATGTTCATAATATTCTTGTTTGGTGATTCTGACCTTGGAGATTATATCACTCTGTGACAATTCCGCCCCACCGTACCAATTGGTAACATCTCTTCCGAATTCGTTTTTGACAATGTTAATTTTCCAATCCAGTGGTAATTCTTTGGATAATTCAGCTTCCAACCTTTCGTCGAAATTTGGTAGGTTACTAGTACCCCCAACGATACTAATGTTTTGCAGCAACAAAGGCCTGGCTACCTCTGGGCATGCCATGATTGACTCTATTACTAAATCGGTGAGGTTTTTGATTGGTGCAGTCTGCAACGTTACACTATTCGATGGTGAATTATCGAACAATATTTCTGGATGATAGATCGATTCCGGGACCACAAATCTTTCATCAGTTAAAAGCAAACTTTGAAGGTCACTACTCTTGGTCTTCATGTCTGGGGTTCTTACATAACCGGTGATGGTTGTTTTGAAATCTGGTAATATGAATTCACAAGCAAGTTTCTCTTTCTTTTTAATCGTGTCATTAAAATTGGTTGCCATGAAACAAGTCGACTCTTTAATGGTATTGATCAAAACTGGCTCTTCGGAGATATCATAATGCCTGAATGATATTATCTCTCTCAATAACCCATTCAATAATTTTCCTCCAATTGGCAACTTTCTGACTCCTTTCCAGTGTACTGATTGATAAATGATAGGAGTTATCCAGGTAGCATTGAAACCACAATCAATTACCAAGCTGAAATCTTTATCCCTTTCTGATTCGTATGTCCAAGGCACAAACGATTGAGGTATACTCCTATAGTAATTGTTAAACCCATACTCCTCGAAGACTATTTGATCGGTATTCATTGATAATTGGGGTAATTGAAACGGGGTTTCTGTTAATACCAAACCTACAGCGCTAGGATCTAACTCTTTATTCGGTGACACCAAGTCAAAAGCGTAATCCCACACGGGTTTTTCTGTTTCCCAAGATGTCAAATGACCTTGCTCGTGTGGTCTCTTTATTATAAGCCCACTATGGTTGTTGGTGGGCATAAAATCACTACCGATATATATGGTCCCGTCCTTTGCCTTGCTCAAAGAATTACTCTGTATTATCGGGACTTCGCTAGTGGAAAACCCTGCTTTCATAGTATAGCACCCATTATCTACGATCAAATACTGTGACATGCTAATATACCAAGTAGAACTCGAGTCTCAATTGTTTGACTTGTAATTTTTCAGTCTTCTCCTACAAGGAAATTATGTGTATATACCAGTTTAATTGAAGTCGGTAATCTACAATATAGGACAAATGTGTTAGATGGTTCACACCTTAAAGCTAGATAGATGATTTATGTAAGCTTTTCATGACATAATATAGGTTGGTGTGCTCTAGGCCCGAACTTTTAGTGCTATCCTGATCAGACTTGTGATAATCACTGTTTTACGACTGTTGAGATTACAAAAGTAAAGACCTGAATGGCTTGAAACGTCTTACAAAGCTCTGGTCGTGAGAGTAAAAGTAATGCAAAGTTATATGGACAAAAAGATTATGCACATCTATAGGGGTTTAGTTTCTTCAATATTGCAAATGCTCTGGCTCTGATCAAATTTTGCAATACTCAACTGACGCCATAGTTTTCCAAAATCTAGCCGGTGCACCGGTCCTTTATTAAAAAAAAAAATGCCAAACGGCTGCCCGAAATTAATACATTTCACTCTAGTTTTTAGTTGGTTAAAACTGAGTTCATTTCGTTTCGATAATTGAAAAATTCAATAAAATTAGGCCGTTTAGCTACCTTAAATTATTGCATTCTGCTAAGTAACAATCTCGTATTCTAATCTGGGCTTATCCGGGTTTAAAAAAAATTTACGACAAGGTCTCAGGTTGGCAGCTCCCCCAGATAAAACGAGAACAAGGAAAAAACTACTCGTTTGACATTGCAATTATAATTTTGAACATAGATAAAGACAATCGGCTCAGAGTGACTTTAGAGAGTCAGAAATATGTCATTATTAAACCGGGTGTTACATACCAATGAAGAGACGAGCCCACGGCTGTCATCGAACTCACACTCACATACATCGAATGTGCCTACTGAAAATTCATCTAATAGACCATTGAGAACCCATACCAATACCCCTACTAGCCACAATAGTGGAAGTAATTCAAATAACGTTTCGAGTAAAGACCAACCTGTTTCAGTGAATTTGGCTATTGAGTTGGAGTCACCACCTGCTGTTCTTTACGGTAATGAAACTGAATCTACTGGGTCGATCATCTCGGGCTTATTATTGTTAAATTTGGAACACCAACGTTTGGGAGAGGACATCGACTTGGATCTCGTCACTTTATCATTAGTGCAAACGATAAGGTTGAACAAGCCGTTCTTGATTTCAAGCAGTTCAGTCCATAATTGTGAAAACTGTCAAATAAGAACAAATGAGTTGGCTAGGTGGGATGTTGTGTCAGGGCGCTCTAGTTTTACGGCCGGTTCTCATGCTTACCCATTTTCCCATCTTATACCAGGTTCATTACCACCATCATCGAAGTTAGGCTCCAAGAGCTCTGTCAGCTTCGTCAAGTACGAATTAATGGCTGTGGCTAAAATTTCCAACCCCACCGATGTTTCAAAAGACAAAATTGAGGTCAGATTACCGTTGAATATAACGAGACTGATACTAAAGGGCCCTGATAGAAACTCTTTGCGGGTGTTTCCACCAACGGAGGTGAGCGCCTCAGCCGTATTACCTAACGTGGTTTACCCAAAGTCCACCTTTCCTGTTGAATTAAGGTTAGAGAACATGAATAACGAAACCGGTGATAAGCGATGGAGAATGAGGAAGCTCACATGGAGAGTCGAGGAGATATGCAAGATTAGGGCATTCTGCTGTGAAGCGCATCAAAGTAAACTTAAGGCCACGGAAGAAGCGCAAAAGAAGACTAAACATGCAAAACCACAAAAGCCAACCAACATTCACTATAGTACCATTCAAACTAATATGCATTTGGGTCCAAGCAACTTGAACATGCTAGAGGGAACCAATAATAACAATAATACTAATAATCGTGGTCCAACAAATCCTCTTACACCACCACCTTCTTCTCCAAATAATAGACCACAGATTGAAAGTGCTACGGGACTTAATGGGGCACCAATATTCGATGAAGATAACACTGAAGTTGAACGAAGTCGTCCTTCACATGCCATGCAAAACTTTGAGGAAGATTTCGGGCATAACCCCGAGGGTGCCAACTCTAATCCCGAAGCGGGTACTCCTAATATGCCATCATCTGCCGGGCAAAATACGAACTCTAATTCTACGGATCCAGAGCAATTGCACCTTTACTTATCTGAGACAAGAACGGTGTCTCATGGGGAATTAAAAAGTGGGTGGAAATCCGATTTTAGCGGTAGGGGAAAGATTGAATTGGTCGCAGAGATCAAAGGTATGAATTTGTCTACTGGTTTAGTGAAGCCCAGCAACAAAGCTAATAGTGAAGATTCGAAACCGAATGAGTTACAAGAAGGTTTGAGACATGGGGCCAACTTATCTTGCGATATAGAAGATCCAAATGAGGGAATTTTCGTATCTCATCTATTAGTGATGGAGGTTGTGGTGGCAGAAGAAACAGTGACACATAAGCCGAAAAAGAAAATTAAAACAAAGAGCCCCAGTGGTTTGGAACCGATCAGTTCCCACTCTTCTGCTATGTCTGTCGAAAGCAATAGTGGTGCGAACAGTGGTGATTCACATCATGCAGTAGGTTCCCCTACGGGAGCTGCTAGAGTGTTGAGAATGCAGTTCAAAGTGACAGTAACCGAAAGGTCAGGCTTGGGTATAGCATGGGATGACGAAGTGCCACCCACCTACGAAGATGTAAGGACTTTAAGTCCGCCTACTTATGAATCCTCAGCGGGCGCCACTCCGCAATCGGGAACTCCTATAGTGGCGCCAGGGTCAGTTGCACTTAGGACTCCGGGTATAATCTATGGATTTGGAAACACTCCAGGTTTGGAAGGGGGCTCCATTGACGGTCTTTTAGATGTAGACGAGAGAATTCAAGATCTCACGCTATAGTCTTTCACTAGTTCCACACGGTTTCATTACATATTTTTTATACGAATCCCCATACGAAATGCATAAATTATAGAATTTAATTAAACTTTTTTGCGCAATGGTAGGTTAAGTTTAAGGTGTTTGGTGTAAAGAGAGTCTTAAATATGCAACGCATGTTAGTTGTAACTTCAGCAGAAAATCCTTGAGGAAAAAATTACGTCAAACAGGAAAGTGATCTCAAAAATACAGTAACTCTTTTTTTCTCATACGAAGGTTAAAACCATTACACAAGGGCTATTGGTTGATTAATTTCTCTCAAAGAGCAAACCTTAAACGGCATCCAATTGATCAGAAAGCATCCACAGACCTCAATAAGATACATTTGAACTTCCCATAGCATCTCTTTTGCTCAAAACATATCGCAATGGAGAACCGTTCTCAAAGTCACTCATCACCCAAATTTTATTTATATGGTGATGGGAGACAACAGTCAGACGAGCTTATAACTCAAAACATCCTGCTACCCAAGAGAACCGCTAAAGGGCTTCACATTGACCCGAAACTGAGAGGCAATAAAGATAGTAATGAGCCGGCAGAGATTCACCCAAAGAATCCAGAGAATCAAATACGATTGGATAGTCCGGTAATGACTTTCAAGGACAACTTCAACGACAAGAATGACATATTGAAATTTCCCATTGAATCCACTCATTCTTATTCGTATGCTCATCTTTCTCCTAATTCTTTGGCATTGAGATTAAATGTTTTAAAGAGGTCTCTAGAAATTTTAAGAGACCGTCCTAATTTGATTCATAATTTAAACAATGATAAATTGAAAGAATTCAGAAACTTCACATTGGATAAAAGAAGAGTTTCAGATAACGGCTCCACAACTACATCAAATTCCACATCCAGAAACATTCAATCAAATGCGTCTTCTGCCGCTTTAGCTGCTTTATTCCGCCCTAATATGAAAAGGGCAGACAGTTTCCCCGTCGACGAAATATATTCACAAGCAAAATCACCTTTGGCAATGTCACTTTCAACGAGCGCTTCCAGCAGTTCAACTGATCTGTTGGAATTATCAAAACCTGAAGGATGTTCAGATGAAATAACAGAAATTATCAGTTTATTGGAACAAAATAACTTGAATATTTCGAATAATCAGGACCTCACTTCAACATTGCATGACCTTTCTTTGAACCAAGATTCCGATCATAAGATCAAATTTGAACTCGTAAAAGATAAATTGATCTATGCCTTAGCAACACCTTTTGTCGATACTAGCGTTATGACAACAATCGAAAAGAAGAATGATGATGTTGGAAGAACAGCTAGGAGTAGCATATCTCCAACTATGGCCCATTCATCTGTTGCTCTTAACTTGCTATACAGTAATAGTGCTAATACTATTAACAGTAGTGGCTCAAATAGAGCACTTCAAATCGGAAACGGTGGAGGACGTCCTTTCCATTCCATATCAAGTGGTAAACATGCTTTACCTCAGCTGATTTTCACGATTGATTGTGAAGCTCCATGGGCAGTCAAAGCTGCCAACGACCTTGCATGTTTGATGTTTGGTGTCTCGAAAAACATGATCAGGTCATTAATGCTCATGGATTTGATTGCCCCACAGTTCAGAGAATTTGTAACTGAAAGAATTTCCAAAGCATCAAGCGGGTCCTCAAAAGTTCAATCAGTAGATCCCCATTCAGATATCATATTTGCCGGTGAAATCGTTGCAATCACTAGACCTGGTGATAAAAAGTATGCTTGGACATCATTATGGGCAAAAAGGAAGGGCAATTTAATCATTTTCATGTTTGACCAGATCCCTTGTGACGCATTCGATATGATTATTCTGAGAGAAAAGGACAATTCGAATGTTTTTGACGACTTTGATGTTTCATCTAAACAAGATGTGGCAGGCAATCTTTTCCCCAACGATTACAAGATTGATAAACTCTCGAAAATCAGTCATTCCATGAGCAAATTTTTGAATGAAAAATGTGATAAAAATCCGGATGAGTTTGAATTCAATAATTACAAACCTAGCGAAGCTATAAACTTGCAGAGATACTTCACTCTTCAGGTTGGCAATGAAAATGTTCCGTGTGCTGTAGCATCCAATCCTATAGAGATACATCCAGAAAAATTTGAATTGAAATTAAAAATTCATAGTTTGCCTTATATCGCAGGTATTTTCGTCTTGGATTCTTCATTCAAAATCATTTCGTGTAATAATGCAATTGCCAGAAATTTATTCGGGTGGTCTTCCATAGAACTACTCGGGAAGCCGATGTCACTTTTGATCGAGAATTTTGAAAAAATCTTCCAAATTGGTATCAACGATAGCAGCAAAGAAGTTTCTGTAGTTCCAGGTTTAGTCTTGCCGGAGCACTTTTTCCGGAAATACAGCAGTTACTTGAATAACAGTTTCGACAAGAGCAAAGTCAAGGACGACTTCAAGAATTCGAAGGGGTTACAGGGAACTCATGTTGACGGGAGCAAAATATTCGTGGATGTCCAGTTACGAGTGAGTGCATTAGATACTTTTGTTCTCTGGATTACTTATTCGAGACAATCAAGTTCTGATGATGATTATGAATTACAGAAAATCACTAATAACAATCACCATAACATCACAAATGCCGAGAAGAGTTTAAATAAGACAGACAAAAACAATAGTAGCTTTGATGAAGCAGCTATTGAAAAGCATCTGAACACTCCTGTTTCTTTCTTGAAGCCTCCCTTCAAACGAATTAGGTCGAGCAGTGGAGACCGGAAATTTTCAAGGTTACCTTCCCAATTGAATTTGTTCGAGGACAAGAGTCTTCCCACGGTGACGGGAGATATAATGAGGCACAACAGTACAAGGACACCAAAAAACAAATCTCAAAGAGTGTCTGTTTCAGGAGTGTCAAGTATTTCATCGGGCAGCTCGCATGATATTGCGGTGGATTTATTTGATAATGCCAATTATGGAAGTATAGACACCAAAGCAAGCAGCATAGATGACACAAAGGTGTCAAATCAAGAAGAATCTCATCCCTTCTCGTTCAGTAAAGATTTCGAAGAGAAGTTGCTCTATCTTGAAGACAAAGAAATCGAGGAAAAGCAGAAATTATCAGTTAATTGGCCCACAGAAATTGGAGGCAAGAGGAGAGTTAAAAAAATTGATGAGTTCAAAGTCATTCGTGAAATGGGAGAAGGTGCTTATGGTAAAGTAATTCTAGCTCAACACAAAGATGACACGGCATACGAAGTAATTATCAAATGCATCGATAAAGAGAGAATTTTGGTTGATACTTGGGTGAGAGACAGAAAGTTGGGTACCATTCCATCAGAAATTCAAATAATGTCCACTTTGATGAAAGAAAAGCATCCAAACATAATGAGAATTATAGATTTCTTCGAAGATGAACAATATTATTATTTGGAAACGCCGATATTCGGTAATCCCCCAGGTATTGATTTGTTCGATTATGTTGAGATCAAGAGTGATATGATGGAAGAAGAATGTCAGTTCATTTTCAAGCAAGTGTGTTTGGCTATTTTCCATTTGCACAAGCATGGAATTGTCCACAGAGATATCAAAGACGAAAATGTCATTGTAGATGAACGAGGTGTAATCAAATTGATTGATTTTGGTAGTGCTGGATACAGCAAGCTGGGTCCATTTGATGTTTTCGTGGGAACAATTGATTATGCTTCCCCTGAAGTTTTAAGAGGTGAGAAGTATGATGGTAAGCCTCAAGATATATGGGCATTAGGGATCTTGTTATACACAATTCTTTACAAAGAGAATCCCTTTTACAACGTTGACGAAATAATGGAGGGCGATTTAAGACTCCCAAATGTTATCAGTGAGGCACCCATCAAGTTGATCAAAAAAATATTGGTTCGTGATGTCAATTTACGACCAACTATTACTGATATATTAGAAGATGAATGGGTTCAATGAAAACGTGACAATTTCTTCAATAGATCATTATATAGAATAATGAACGTAATGATTTTTTTATTCAACTTACAACCTTATCTTTTATATTTGTGTCATGTTTTGTTGTTTGCAACCGTGTGCGCGGCAGTGGCACGTTTCAAGTCACTACATTTTGCATCCTTATCAGTATTCAGGCACCGATAACAAAGCCTTATAAATAGATCGGAAAAACAAAATTCACCGAAAATATTTCTACATATAATTTTTTTACATGGTTATCACAAAAGAGCCTTATTATTCAGGTTATTACAGTACTTCTATTAAATCATTCAATTCGCCATACATCCCCAAAACCAACCCTTTCAAGACAATAAACAAACGATCAAAAAGTATCGCCTCCTCAGATGCTTCATACGAGTCTTCAAAATCCAGGTCTAATTCTTTAGAGCCATATTTCAGACCAGAATTTTTTGTCTATTGTGATGAATTCAATGACAGTGCAATCATCGATGATGAAGAAGAACTAAGCTCTGATGAATATGATGGTTTTGTTTCCACCCATTCCAACAAGAGTTTGAAGTTACCTGTCAACGGTCTCGCTGATGTAAGAGATGATTTTGATAATGATACTGGGTTTGATTTCTATTTGTAGATTTTATAATGTATACTAATGAAAATGAATTATAACGAGTTTACTGTCCCTTGTTTTTTTCTCCTTGCTCTAGGACTATCCACACCAAGTAAGTGATCACTGGGATGACAAGATTATCGTTCATGGTGATGACACCTTCCATTAAACCAACAATCAAGTTGGTCACGAGAAGCACTTCCCAGTTCACAGGTTCAAAATTTAAATAATATTCGAGTAACTTGAAGGTAGCGAAGTTTGTAATGATAAAGGAAATCGAACCTTCAATAGTCTTTTTGCTTCCAGGGTAGTTGATTCTGCCAAATTTTTTACCAACAATAGAAGCGAAAGAATCACCAACACCCAATGTAACCAACCCAATATATGATTTGAGGTTCTTTGAGTCTCTACCAAATATCAATTCTTGTAAAACCATAGGTGTCGTTACCCCAATCAATAGATAGATGTACGACAAGTTCAAGGGGCCCTTTAAGTCTTTGAAATCTTGAAATTTATATAATTTATCGTGAATGAAATTTCCGACGAAAGAAATTCTGTTGACTCTTAAAGCCTCGATAAATAATAAAATGATAAATAAGCCCAACAAGCCCAATTCCGTGAATGATTCGTTCTTCATATAACTGGGCAAAATGGTAGCCAAAATGATGAAATGCCATAACTTTCTCCTGAAATTGAATTCAAAATTGATATTAAAGATCAATAAAATTCCAGCACTTAAAGTCAACACCCAAGAATAGAAGTAAATAGAATTTTCTGGTAACCAAATCAAGTTGAATAAATATACAAGACTGTTTTCCTTCAAGACAGGTTTCAAGAAGTAATCAGTGACAAAGTAAAAAATGGCAGCAAAGACTGGAACCGAAATAATTTTGTTGAATTGGAAAATAGGGAATGTCAAGATGAAACCGATAATAGAAGCTATGACTAGTTTTTGGAAAATGATGAGATTGAGATCGGAAGTTTTCAAGTAGAAAATCAAGTTGACTAGGGTGACAGTGATTAGTTGGATATCACTTTTCGATAAGCTTGAATTGAAACCTGACTTGATTTGACTTCCATCTTTTTCGACCAAGTCGTAATCGATGTCTTGATTGGCCACCTCTTTGGAAATATCATGCACTTCATCACCGAAATTGATGTAATTAAAAGCATAATTCAACCCGACCAACACAAACATTTTGGAGCAAAATGGTTGCAATTCGTCCGTATTTCCATAGAGAACGAAATAACCAATGGCACTGCAACATTTGACCAAAGTAGGCGAGTTTTCAATCGCCAAGTAATTGAAGCTCAAGTTATCAACTAAATCTTCTGGTTTGAAAAATAAACAGAAGGCATTGGGAATCAAAACAGCGTAAAATAAATTAAATTCTGGCACCAAAGGTTTTGGTAAATAACTGTTTTCTAAATGCTTGTTCCATTGGAGATTATAAGTGAAAAAGGTCCCAACGAAAATACCACAGTAATTCATCACGATCTTATCTAAATTGGCAGTTATGATCTCTTTGAAGTTGAGGTACATTACCTGTCCGATAAACACGAAAGCTAAAATTTGCAAGCCCTTTCTCGAGTCCAAATTATCATTCAAGAAGTCCTGGGTGGCATAGATGTAGTTGAACGGGAATGACATAGAGGAGGGGTCATCACCGAACGCATTAGTTGATTCCTGAGGAGCCTTTTCGAGGTATTCTTGTTTTTTCTGTTCCACTTTTTCTTTTTCCTGAGCCAATTTCCTGAGCTTGGGATCAGAAAATCCATCTGATTCTTTGAATCTAGAGGCTGTTGATATGGATGCCTTATCCTCTGTTGTTTGTTTGGATTTCCTAGCCATAGCCAATTTGTTCCAAGTCAGGTTAGTATGGAAAATTTTCCAGACCCAGATGTCGCAACGACTTAAAATTTCGACTCACGAGTCTATCACTACGTTCATTTGTATTTGAAGGCCATCTGAATTTGAAAGCTGATACACCAAAGACCACCCTCAGTCAGTCTGCCGTGAATGTACCGCCAGTATCTTATAATTAATCCTAAAGAGGTACCAATGCGGAGAAGGGGAGGCCATGATTCACCAATCAAGTCGATCCAAAGAATCATCGAGCCCCTCTAGTCAAACATGGGCTAATCAGCAGCATTGAGCCTTCCCTCCACGCTTTTCCATCTTTGACAACCAACATATCGAGGGTATACTAGTCTCTTATCAGTAGTTAACCTATCGTCTATATGCAGTACGAGCGGATTAAATCACCATCTTAATATGCAACACCCCATTCCTGCTGGTAGGGCTCGCTTGTTTCAAAGGTGAGGTCAATTTTTTTCTCCTCCAGTTATTCACTTTCACAATATGGGGTTACTTAGCAATATAAAGTTTTATGTCAAGTCAGTGGTATTTGGATTGTTGATAGTTGCTTGTGCCTTATATGGGGTGTTTGCATCTATTTTCTTGAGACTTATTGGCAAGAAGGAATTCAGTCAGTACACAGTCGCTAGGGCCTTTTACTATTCGTTTTCAACTGTTTTAGGTATTAAAATCAAAATAAATAATGAAAAGTACTTGTTTGAGAAACCAGGTGTATTCATTTCAAACCATCAATCAGCCTTGGATATTTTGATCTTAGGTAAAGTTTTCCAACCAGGTTTCACTGTTACCGCTAAAAAAGTGTTAAAATATGTGCCATTTTTGGGTTGGTTCATGTTAGCAAGCGGAACTTTCTTCATAGATAGAGCCAAATCTGATAAAGCTAGAAAGGTTTTGGATAATGCTTTGCAAACCGTCAAAAGAGAAAAAAGAGGGGTTTTCATGTTCCCAGAAGGTACAAGATCCGGCTCAACTAATTTAGAGATGTTACCCTTCAAAAAAGGAGCTTTCCATTTGGCTCAACAAGCTAAGATTCCTGTTATTCCGATTGTGGTGAGTAACACCTCCAATATCTTCCATGCTAAAAGTAAGACTTTCAACACTGGGGAAATTACTATTGATGTTTTACCTCCGGTTGAAACCGCTCAAATTGAATCCAAAGATCAAATAAATGACTTGGTCGCAAATGTCAGGGAATCCATGATGAAATCATTAAAACGTATAGGCTACTCTCAAACAAAATCGAGTACCGTGCCAGAAGTTTCACCAAAGGCGACCACACCCAAACCAATTAGAGACGAAAGTCCAGAGGTTCCATTGGACATCAAATCAGATGACGATCAAGAAAATTTCACTGTCATTGAAGACGAATCATCTCCTTTAATTAAAGAGTAAAAATGGACAAGCTTGTTTTAACTTCCAAAATAAAGTTTGATTGTTGTAATATATAAATATATATATTTGCCTATTATTTTATCGATTAATCATGTATTATTGCCTTCTTTTTCTTTTTGGATTTGGCCTTCTTAACAGCTATAGGTGCTGGTGAACCACTATCTTCTTTTTTGAAACTGGGGTCAACACCTTCAACATCCTTGAGCTGAGTTTTAGACTCCTCTTTGACCAGTTCCGACTCAACTTTGTCACTTGATTTAAATGCTTTCTTTTCACTAGTTGAATTCCTCTCGCTCTTTGATTCTTTGTTACCATCTTTATGTTTCTTTTCCTTTTTTTCCTTTTTTTCTTTCTTACCTTTCTTTTTATCTGAGGTCTTGGTAGTGGAAGCCAACTTACTTCTCAATGCGTTTAAATCAAGATCGTACTCAAACTTATCTGAAGTACTTCCAATATCGGTGGAAAGATCGAAATCGTCGAGATTGGAGGAGTCAATTTTGAGCACATTCTTCTTTTTGGGTTTTTGAGTTTTGGAACCATTCTGATCAGAATCGATAACAGGTGCTGTGTCGGATCCTACAGTTTCTTCGGATAAAATCAACACTTTTTCCTTCTTAATCTTCTTATTCTTCTTTTTAGTCTTAGGTTTGGACTCTGTACTTGCTATCGAATCAATTGGTGAAGTGTTCAAATCGATCAATTTCTTGACCTTCAATGCACCTTTACCATCGTCCAGATTGTTGATGTAATAGGGATCGTCTTTCATCCTTTCCAACCTTTCTTGTTTTTGATGTTCCATCTCTTGAAGATCTATGAGAGGCTTATCGTTTCTCGTGTCTTCAAAATCATTGTCGTCAGAAGAATCATCAAAATCGCTCAAGGGTTCAACTGACAAATGGTTGATTGGTGATGTAATATCAAGGTTTTCGGGCAAGGTAATATTCCGTTGCCCGTTCTTTGAGATTGGGTTCAACTCATAAGAGTGGAAGAAAGAAGGTAAGATATGCGTTAGGAGTATTGGCAATTGTAAAGGCTCCGATGGACTCTTGCTTGAGATTTCACTCGAGGACATCTTCTCAACTGGCGAGTTGATTCCATCATTAGGAGCAGTGAGGTCTGAAGATTCGGGGGGATCGAGATTTTGGTTATCGTCAACATCGTTCTCACTGGCATCTTCTTCTTCACTAGACGAGAGATTAATGTAATCCCTTTCTTCCTCTTCCTCTTCATAATCATCCTCTCCGGAAATACTCTCATCACTATCAACTTCACTATCAGAGTCATCACTTGTTCTGTTCGAACTATCAGATTGGCCCTTGCTCATGGATTCATAGTACTCGAGCTCTTCTAATTCCAATTTTTTAAGTTGTTTTTCATCAATTTCCACCGCTTCCAAGCATAACTTCATGAACTCAAGCCATGACAAACTACGTTCTTGGACTTCGTAGTTGGTATGGTTGTCAAAGTTGCTCAAGTATTGTACTAGCTTGCTCAACATGTAAGACAAATCAAAGACTTTGTCCTTGGGCAATTTCCCATCAACCGTATACAAGAAACAGTAGTCGCTCACAATACTCGAATAGATTTTTATGAGACACGGAATGAGTACAATCAAAATGTCGGGTTGAGCATGCATCAAAAGATGACTAGAGATTTTGAAAAAAGCTTTATCGGCTGTATGGTCCAACATTCTATCAACTTTTTGGTTGATGAATGAGTTGAATATCTCAATCTTTTTACCCATACTTAAAATTTTGACAGCTCTTGTATCAACGTTCTCTTCCACTTCATCATCTTCTGAGTCACTAGCCTCTTCCTCTTCCTCCAGCTTGGCCTTAATATGGCCTATGAATTCCCCTAGAATGAAGTAAAAGTCTTTCAAAAGGTAGGGACAACTTTCTAAAACTTTGAGATCAAGGCTTTTGGCGATCACAGTCTTCAAAATATTGGCTCTTATCGAAGGAACTCTCGTAACGAGAGATTTGAATTCATTACCGATTGCAAGTGAAATGGTTTTATTGACATCGGAGTTCAACGGCACGGCGTTTATACTTTGGTTATCACTAGAAAGCAAAGTTAAAGAAATCACATCTTCCAATACCGCCAAGTACCATGAAAAATTTGGTATATTACTGTAATTATCTGATGAACCTATCAGCAACATTTTTGAAACAATCTCTAATTTCATATTATCTGGGATGTATTTCTCGCTAGGGATCAATTGAACAAGTAAAAGCTTGATGACTCCAACAATATTATCACCGGTGATCAAATATTCGCAAATCTCTAAGGCCTTCGATTTGATAATCAAATCATCATCTGCCAAACACTCCATAATAATCTTAGAAACTCCCTTGATTTTGGATATAAGAGCTGGGAAAATTTTCACTGTATTAATTAATGCCAATAAACCAACGAACTTGAGGTTTGAGTCTTTTGTTTCGAAGAAATCCATGATTTTCTCTATGCATAACTTGGCAGTGTTTTTATCATGAGAAGATTCCGGAGACAACATGGAACCGTTGACAATACAATTGATACATTCATAAATCAAAGAAGATGCTTTTGTTTTAACCATCAAATCTACAATCGTAGGCAAGATCTTCTTCTTCATTCTGGGTTCAACTTTAGACAAGCTTTGGAAGAGCTTCAAAATTCTTATAGTGAGCCAATTGTTCTTTGTATCTTCGAGGATGACGAAGAATTTGGGTAAATAATTGATAAAGATTTTGGGGTTTTTCTTGGAGATTTCACAGATAACATTGATAGTAGCACTTACCACTGCCACATCATCATCGTCCAATTTTTCAATAATCCTGTTGAAATTGATTCTTAAACTATCTGGATACTGTAAGAAAACTTTGTACATAGCAAGAATAGCCTTTTTACGAATGTAAGGCTTTGAGTGGTTCAATTTCATCAATACATCATCATTGATATCTTTTGAAAGATTAGGTGTTACTATAGTAGCAATCCCACTCAAGGCTAATCCAATATCCACATGATTGTGGGAGTTCAAATCCTTCTTGAACTGATTTGTAGCAAGGATTAATAAGTCCTCTTCGTTTTTAAAAGACTGAATTGCAGCCAAATACCCAATTCTTTTTTGTTGAAATTTAGTACTTGACATTACTTCTAAAATATGGAAGTTGCACCAGGACATTTCGAACCCGTACATTTCAAGATATGCAAGCTTTAAGATGGCGATTGCCTTTGTTTCTAAATCCGTGGTATTGAGCTCATTCTTGCATTCCACAATTGCATTGTCGAGAAATGACAGTAAACTTTCGGGTGATTCTTTTGAATGAGACCTAATACCTTTTATCAAATCATTCAATGATTTTTCGAAAGTTATTCCAAAAGGCTTTAGACGTGCTAGCACATTTGAGCCTTGGAATTGGAACGACATGAGCGGAAACTGTTGTCTATAATTATTTATGTCAGTCTCCTATCGAAGGTACGGCCCAAAGTGATCTGAAAATTACAGCGAGATTTCGTTGATCGCTTGTGTAACTTTTCGCGATTAATTCAACCTCAATGGATGGCTGCAATCATGCTGAAGGAGAACGAAAAGTCAATGCGGGCATCGACAAGGGCCAAGAGACAGCCATAAAATCTAGGGAGGGTATTCATGAACAATCTGAAAGAATTGAGCTGTCCAACGGAGAATGCTCGGAGGACGAGGACAGTGAGTACCTCTTAAGTGATGATAATGATGGTGACGATCCATTGGATCAAGCTAATGGGCTTTATCATAATTCCTTGGCAGATAGACTGAGCTACTTTGCTTCGAACTTAAGTCATGCATTGGAATCTTTGGACTTGGATAAATCTCTAGTGGCCCAAGCAAAACTCAGTGGGACCTTGAACAATGAAACCCAAAAATTAATCGAAAAGCAAAACTTGCTACGGTCAAGGATCGAATTATTACGGGAACTATACAATAAATACTTTATACGACATACAGATTCATCGGGGAGAAATATGAGTATGGCTCAGCGAATTCGGCATGATCTAGATGACCTAGAGAAGCGTATTCTGGTGTTGAAGAATGGAAAACAGGGTTTATTCAAAACTACTAATGGAGTGCTCACCAGGTTCCCCATAGAGTACAACCAGGCTAAGGATAAGATCTTAGAAAGGCAATTCGAGGGCTAATTTTCTCAAGAGACAAATGAAACTTTTATTGAAAAGACGTTATTTAAATTTGGTTAGTGTATATAATCCCAATACCATCCATCCACCGCCCAGTATAACCGTACATCCCCACTAAGGTAAAACCTGAATCCGGAACTTGTAAGCTGGTAAAGTGTCCACCATTTGCATTTCCTAACATGGCGGTTTTGGTACCACTTTGAAATTCAAACTGAACTGCATCAATCCACGCTCCGTTCCTGAAATTAATTTTTGTGATGGTATCTCCTTTATTAACCTTGATGTCAGTATAATGTGGCTTCTCATTACCAATTGTTACAGAAGTGCCGCTATCTACCGAAATTTGTGATACTTTGTGTGTTAGTTTATCCATATAGTTTCGAGATGGAAGTGGGGGTGCTTGCGAAGAAGAATTATCGTAATAAAACTTAATTCCGTCTAGGGCACCGCCATGGTAGACTCTGATCTTGGTGAGGTTTTTGACATCGAAACCAATTACTGCCTCATCCAGTTCTTGCTGGCGGCCTAACATATTACTCTTATACCCAGTGATAACACCACGTTTCAAACCAAAGTCACTTCTGATAATATTCGACTGGTCTGACATCTTTTCTTTAAAGTTTTTCAAATACAAATCTCCTCCCAAGCTGAGAAGACGGACATCAAAATCAGGCAGTGCATCTTTTGATTTCTGTTTCAACTGGTGAAACAAACTATCGTAACCCAAAAGCATATCATGTTGAAGGCCGTATCCACCATAGGATTTAGGTAAATAAGCGATATGAAACCTAGCTAGATCTTTCGTAACTAATTCAATCATGAATATACCTGCCTCTGATTTGACTGTGCAGCCGGTTGGCGTGTTATATAAAGTAGGAGGTTTGTTATCTTTGTAATAGTCATCGGGTTTTAAAGTGGTGTTGTAGGTATGTCCCATGGTTTGGTCATTGGAATCTATAGGTAAAGAAAATGAGCCATGCATTAGAAACCTGATTCTATCCAATATATTCCAATGACAGTAATTAGGCCAATGACCATTATTTTGAATTGATGCATTCTGAGTTTTGGTCCTGAGACATTGCAATTCTCTAGTCATAAAACTTCTGTTCCACCAAATGTAGTCTCTCAACATCACACCATCTACTTGATGAGGGCATCCTAGCAGATGACCGATTTCATGCATGAATGCACCCATGGTAATGTTGAGACATTCCCAGGATGTTCCACATTGATTAGCATCATTAGCAACTTCTCGTTTAGACAAATGAGTTTGGTCTAAGAAGCTGGGAGTAACCATGGGGAAATTTATTGGCCAAGAATGGAGTCCATGAGAGCCAAAAATCGCTAATTTAATATCACCGTTTCCCCCACCTAGGGCTGCATGGGTTAAGATTAAATCTTTTTGTACATCATAATGAGCATCTAGATATATCACAGCACATTGGATGCTTGTTTTGGTTTGCTCCTTCTTGGAAAAAAGCAGTGGTGTATCCCGAATTAAGTCGAGAGCATGACTAAATAATCCTCCGGTATTTGAACCTTTTGAATTTTGTTGAGCCATGTTGGGGTCTCTCAATTCAGCCACCGATTTAGGAGACTTCAAGACATGTATCTTGATTTCTTGATGTGTACTTGTGTGATGGTCGTTATACCCAAATAAGGATTTGCTGGATACCTGCTCTTCAACGAATTGAAAAGTTCGGTTACTGAACCCACTGGTTCTCATTTCGTCGTGGGTGTATGCTTGCATTAACCGCCCTGCTACCTTGAGTTTTCTGACAGCTGTCTCAAGGTTGGCAACTTCTCCCCTTCTTGTTCGGTACTGAGGCATATCGTAAGAACCAATTGAGTCCTGGCCGACGATTACACATAAGTGGACTGGTTTGTTATCATCCAAGGGAAAATACTGAATGGTTAATCTCTCCGACTCAGCAACTTGAGGCCTCGAATTCTTATACAACGGGAAGCCAAATTCATTGATTATCCCATTATTAATGGCTTTTATGTCGAGCGTGTTTTCTTTTGGGGAAAGATGGATTAATGCTTTGAAGTTGTAGTTATTGATTTCAAAGTACTGGGGTGGGTAAAGAGTGTTGTTATTGTTAATTATCTCGACAACACCATGATTTACAGAACATTGTCCCGACAAAATAATTGCTGGAGACGAAGATATCTCGTTATTACTATAGTTCAATTGAATCATTTTGTATGTGTATAATAAACAAATACGAGAAACCCGAGAACGCAAGAGGTTAGGTCGCGGCGAGTTGGGGCTGAAGAGGTGGGCATAGTAAACAAGTTTATAGTTTTGAGGTCCCGCAGCTGTCCGTCACAAGCAGGTATTCAAAGTCTAAAGTCCGCTTTCCGATTAAATTGAGGATCTAATTTTACTATTGCAGTCAAGGGTAAATATAGTCCGGTCTACATTCTCATCAAGTTTCCATTTATAGTTTCATAATTGAGAAATTTTGTGCAGGAGGGTCCACGCCAGGGGATAACAGAATTACTGATTTGAGGAAAAAGATTTTCCAGCCAGCCATCAGTTGCAAAGTGATCTAAATCCTTTGATCTCAAGTTTGGAGTACAGTGAATAGATCATTTGAGTCTTAAATTTATTACTTGAAACATATCTGATACTCAAAGCATTTTATTTGCAGTAGCTTAATCCTATTCATTCCAGGGTCTTACATTTTGTATCCAAACACTTCGCAGTTGAAAGTTGCATACCAAAGTCATTTTTTTTATAAAATTGATTTGTCCAGCCCTATTTTTTTATTATCTTTAAACCAAATTTTCTATTATGGACCAAATAAGGCATAGGATTACCATATTGAACCACGAGTCAAATCATGATAATATAATAAAGTCGTTCAATTCGACATCGTTGGAATTGAATAAAGATGTCCCATTCACCAGAGAAGATAAATTCACCATCCCGTTTGCTAAGAAATTCAAGCACATAAAGCAATTAAGGATAAGTATTGGATCCTCAGACTCAAACGTCTTCCGTTACAATTCTCATGGACTTACCGTCTATGTAGTTCCCAACACTACTGATAAAGACAGCTTCTTTGAGGAAGTGAATAATTTTGTTTCCAAATTATTTGATACACAAATCGTCAGGTCTAACTGGATCATTTCCAAGAATTCATTGTTATTGAATACCGATAAATTCTCATTCGAGCATGTCAATAAGCTTTTGGTTGGGTTAACCAATTATCCTCATATAGATACTAAAATTCTTGACTTATATTACGAAGATGAAAAGATCATTTTCAGCTGCATAAACCAACAAGTTGACCAACCCATCACTAAACTCGACAAATTTTATCAAGAGACCGGCGTGTTTCTTATTGATGAAAACTCCACACCTGATGATCTTATTTTGAGTGGAGTGAGGGTGATATTCGAAGAGGGTGAAGATGACCAACCCAATGCCATGAAACAGACATTATTTCATTTGAAGCCAAAATACCGGTCTTTGACCGCCACATCTCAAATCGTTGACAACGGATTACATCCCAAATTGAAAACCGTTCTAGATTATAATTCCATCCCCCAAGATTCAGATATCAAAGAATGTAAATTGTATTATTATTTGAACTTGAACAAACACCTTTTCATTGACAAATATAATTTGGGAGAAGACATCAAGTTCATCTTCAATTTTGGTAATAACGATTTGGAATTACCCGAGTATAAAGTAAACGAATGGGGGAATGAAATTTTATTAGAGGTAGAAAATTGGGAAAATAAAGCTGATTCAGAAAGGCTTGAAATATTATTAAATTTAAATTCTCGTTACCAAGTTCCAGGAACTGGTTCTAGCATTATAAATAAAAAACAAATTGAAATCAATCAACCAATAGTGTTCTTTGGTTGTGATGATGTCAATGAAAAATCTATCATCAATTACAATCCATTCTTGAATCAATACAAAGTGGGTAATAAATACCTGCAATACTTCACCAACAATACAATATTTTATGAATCATTCAATGGAGATAAATTACAAGTTAACATTCCAATACCGGACAAAAGCTTCGAACTCATAAATTTAATAACAAGTATAAGTTTAATCATAGGTATATTCATTATATTGATACAAGTGATTAATACTAAAATTAATTCTAAAAAATCAAGGTGATTTAAGCAATTGAAACTATTTCATAATCAAAATTGTCAAAATCATCCAAATCAGTTTTGAAATATGTGTCTATATAGGTATTGAATATATTCATCACCTTGAGAATCAATTCATCGAATTTGTCAGAAGACAAAGTATCTAGTAGGTTATTTATCTCATATACCTTCTGGTAGGCTTCCAGTTTTATCTCGTTATTGTCATAAGCATTATCGTCATCATTATTATTATAGTTATTATTAGGGAAATTACATGGGGGTTCGTTGATACGACGACGTTTATCGTCTTGACTTCCTGGATCCGACTCGCAAATGGTCTCCAACGGAAGTCGAATGGGCTTTGAACTTATAAGCCCGCGTGGCTCATAAAGGTCATGTCCGTTGTTCCAGTCATCTATGGTGTCATTTATCTCTATTATATAAGTATCCAAATCTCCGAGCAGATGTACGAAATTTTGAAATATGAATTTTAGATTAAGTAACCCATTTATCATTATACGGGAATTATTAAGAGTCTTATAAGTCTTGACATTTGACAAGATCTGCAAGTTCATGGAGTGATAGACAACTTCAAATTGGTTCCTTAAATCATTAATTTCTGATTCGATCTTTTGCCGCAATTCAAGTATTTCCGCCTCTAATTTTTCTAAAAGTTTATACCGTATGTTGCTGTGAAACTCCAATTTATTGAAATTATCCGTCAAATTTTTCAAGTTGTTTGAGAAGAATATCTCTTGATTCAAGTATTGACTTAATGGTTTGCGATTCAAAAATATGATAGGTATAAGAGACTTCAACTCTTTGACTGTAGGCGCATCACTGTGAGTATTGATACTACGCTCTATGGGACTGCGGCTTGTCTCACTTTGATGGTTCCGTAATTTTAGATTTATAATACTCAAATGGGCCTCACTTAATGCATAACTGGACATTTTCGAAATTCCAAAGAAAAAAACTTGTCGAAAGAAGTTGACACTTTTTTATAACTTTAGCACAAACCACCTTATCATATCAAAAGGGGGATAAAATTGAGAACTTTTATATTTTTTTACGATTTGAATATTGAAGATTCTTTTGGCTAATATACAGGTTGCAGGGTACTCTCCACCTCAAATTTGAGGCCCCACATCGCTTTTCTTAAAATTTTTAATATTTGAGGGTCAATTATCGGATTTCAATTAGTCCGTTTGCTCACAAAAGGCGATAGTCTCGTTTTTGAAATGAGGGCTAAATTCGATGGGCTAACCTATTTGGTGATGGTTGGACTACTGTGAACGTAGCTTAAGGTTTTGTCATCATTTGACTAATACTTTTGAAACTTGGTCGATTAATTTCTTGGGATCCTCCGCTCTTTCATTTCTTGTAACAATTTATTTTTCTCCTCATACAGCCTGCCAGAGATTTTCTCTTTCTGATGTGCCTAGATTTTCAGTAATGTACATATTTTTAACGCCACGTTTATCCCCGATTCGCTACCCCAGAGATTCATGTATGCTTCATACAGGTAGGTGTATATCATCTCCTTTTAAAATTGACCATCACGGACTTAGTGGGGGTTGAGACTAATACGCACAGGGAACAAAATGGTTATGTTACCGTTACATTGTTCTCAGATTTAACGCCTCGTTTTTGTCTTTTGGGTTCTTATTTTATTTTTATTTTAATTCTTTTTTTTTTCGCTCTCGGCTTATCAATAACCGACTAAATTATACGGAGGTATTCTTATATATAATCTATGTGACAAAAGTATCAAAGTTCATCTCTCTCGTGTTGTTGTTGAGAGTCACGTTGATGTATTGATTCGGGTATCAATACTTTATACTCAATGTACAAATCACCTTGTTCATCATCATCATCGTCTATTAATGGCATACCTTTACCTTTAATGATGTCCACTTGTCCATTGATAACAACTTCACCTTCTTTCTTACTAAGCACTATTTCGTGATCAATATCATCAAAGAAGGGAATGTGTCTACTCCAATTACCCTCAATACTTTCTTCCAAAGTTATAACTTCAGTTCTATATAAGTTGTTCCCGATTCTTCTATATCCCCAATTGTCAGCCATATCTTCATTGATGTGGACAATTAAATCACCTGGAATCCATTCTGGGTTCTTGTCACCTTCTCCTTGCATGACGTGTTTATAATTTCTTGGAAGCCCAGCTGGTATGTAGATTGAATGAGTACGTTGTACATCTTCGATTCCAGATCCTCCACAATGTTTACACTTATTTTTTATAACCTTCCCTTTACCACTACACTCTTCACATGGAACTTGGAAAGTTTGTATCATACCAGGACCCAATTGTCTTCTCATTTGCACAAACCCTTGTCCGTGACAGCCACCACATTGATGAGTTTCCTTATCAGTTGATCCAGTTCCATCACAAGTGGAACATATGTCTTTCATTTTAAGGGAGAATGTGATCTCTTTACCATTGTAGAAGTCTTTCAAACCTAAGTTCAAAGCCGTGAGTTTATTCTCACCTTTTCTGACTCTTCTTTGGCCACCCATACCACCCATGCCACCCATTCCTCCAAAGAATTGATTGAACATGTCACCTAAATCTATATGATTATCAGGTGCTGCATTAGGATCACCATAAGTATCATAGTTTTTCCTCTTCTCCGGATCAGATAACACATCATAAGCTTCTCCTACTTCTATAAACTTTTCATGAGCTTCCTCACTAGGGTTCTTATCCGGGTGATAAATCTTACTCAACCGTCTATAAGCTTGTTTAATCGTTTTATCGTCAGCATCTTTAGAGACATCGAGAATCTTATAAAAGTCTTTGGCTTGCACCAAGACCAATAGCCCGAAAACGAAAAGTAGGAACAATCTCATTAAGTTCAATTGATTGTTTCTCAAGTTCAAGTTGGAAAAGTCTACACGTCAACTTTTTCCAGCTATTGATCGAGGCAATTGCGCGATGATGAGATTGCAAAAACCTAAGCTGATATGGGTGAAGTAATTAACGTGGGGTGTTCTCATGTTTCAAATCATGTTCTAACTCATCTTTATAATAACCAGGAAACACATATTCCGTACAAAAAAGATTTTGTGGTGAAGTATGATAATTCAATCTTTTTATCTCAATCCAAAGTCAATGGTGCAACCAACTATTCACCCAGATCTTTGATCTACGATGTCAGAAATGGTTTTGGGGCGTTGGGGAAGTATGAATACTATGCTTTGGAGGATAAAAGGAACCAGTTGGGGGGATTTGATGTCATCAGGACCGGGACTGAAGTGCCGAAGAATGACTATCAGCGGGCCTTGGACAAGGGTATTTCCAAACCCGGGAATTTGAATCACTCAAATACAAAATTTTGGTCTGACTACAATAAGTTGATCTACAGGCCCTTTAGTTTAACCTCGCTTGAGTCTTGGGAGTTGGAGGATAATCAAAAGATCGTAAATAAATTCACTCCAAACATGGAATTCACCAACTTTGCCATCGGTCAAGCTGAATATAAGAACAAAGAAGAAGATACAATAGATAATTTCAGAAGATTATTGGAAGAATCTGACTACTTTCAAGGTATACAGCTTCACACGCAGGCTGATAACTCTTGGAGCGGTTTCACCAATGATTTACTTGCGTCCATAAAAGACGAATTCTTTAACTATACGTCGAATAATAAGTTCAATATGTGGGTTTGGACGATCCTTCAAAACCTGAAATTAAATTATTTCGAGAAAATTACTAGAATTAAAAGCATAGTGGAATTAAGCAAAAATTCAAGTGTTTTGTTGCCTATGAAGTCACCGGGTGTGATGCCTTTGACTAATTGGGAGCTGTCGGGTATAATGTCAGTGGCGGTAAATTCCACATGGGATCTTATTGGTTCCAAAGCTAGTAATATGAAAGATATAGAGCTGAAATTTTTGGCCAATGATTCGAGTAGGAATATCGTGAATCATATTACCATTGAGGAGTTGAAGGACTTATCTATAGACAAGTTGAGTTTGTTTGAAACCGATGAAGCACAAACATTAGATCTTGGGTTTAATAAGGTCAGCAAGTACAAGTTCAATGACACCGCTTTCTTATGTGAATGGCATAAAGATTTATATAAAGTAGCTCCAGGGCTGAAGGTAAACAATAATTATCTATCCAAAAATGATTTGATGGATATAACAAGAGTTGACTCATTCCCTGCTGGAACGATACCATTCAAAGATATAGCAGTAAGATTTTCAGTTGATGACTCCATTAGATATGACTTGGACTCGTATATCAACTTCATAAAGTCGTGCAAAAATATTGATGCTTATGTGAATGATCAGGAAGAATTGATCAATGATTTGTATGGTTTGAAAACATCATATTCTGCAAACCCTGATTTCGAAGACGACAGCGATGATTATTACGATTAGAAATAAATAGCATTGTATATATTGAAGTGTTGCTATATGAAAAATTGTTCACTATATTTAAATAGTTTTTTCAGTCAAGTAGATACCGTGTTCTTCCTTTAAGGTTTTCATAATTGGATCATTAATTTCAGAAGACATTGGGGCTAATAAACCTTTTTTGTTTAAGGTACCATCCAAGATTTGTTGAACAGCAACGGCACATGGAACACCAACCAATTTAGCCATGGATGAGTAACCTTGAGGGTTACCGACATCAACTAAAGTGGAAGTTCTGGTTTCAGTTTCACCATTAGCCCATTCGATACCGAATTTATGTTGTAAAATAACACAATCTTTTTCACCTTCTTCATATTGCATTAATTCTTCTAAAGTGGCACATAAGGTGTCTAATGGGTTACCCTTTGGAGTGATCTTTTTGTCACTGAATAAACCTAACCATTTGAAACCAGATAAAATTCTTTCTCTGTCAGCTTCATCCTTGAATTTGGTTAATTGGTCGATTTTACTGATGATATCTTTTTCACTAGAAGAAGCGGCACCAATTAATTGACTTAAAGCTTGGTTCCATGAGACTTCACTGTTGAAAGCATCATGAGCATCATCTTTTAATAATCCCAAGTCGACAAAAACTTTAATAAATTCAGGGAAACCTTGGTATCTTAAAGTACCTCTGATAACAGTATCAGCTTCTGGAATGTTGTATAAGTCTTTGTAAGTAGAGGAATCTCTGTTTGGGTAACAAAGTAAAGCATAACCTGGGTAGATAAAGTATGGTTTAGCAGTACTCATTAAATCTTCAGAAGAGACGTTAACAAGTTCACCATCTGCGTAATATCTAGCAGCGTTAGTTAAAGCTAATAACACACCTCTAGAGGACCATGAGAATTTATAACCTAATGGATTGTCAGAATTTTCAGCAGATGGTAAACCACCACAGTATGATAAGAAAGATTTGATTTTACCACCGTTGTTGTGTACTTCTTCAATAGTTTTAACAGCGTATAAGTGATCAAGACCTGGATCTAAACCAATTTCGTTCATGACGGTGATACCAGCTTCTTGAATTTGAGATTCTAATTCTTTCAATTGTGGATTAATGTATGAGGTGGTAACGACATGTTTTTTGAATTTAATGGCAGACTTGACAACGTTAACATGGTAAATGTAAGGAATCAAAGAGATAATTAAGTCGAATTTGGCAACTTTTTCGTCTAAGTCTTGTTCGTTGGTGACATCAACAGAAACAGCGTCAGCAACATCAGCAGCTAAAGCTTTAGCTTTAGATAAAGTTCTGCAACCGACAGTGACTTTGACATCTGGGGTTTTAGATAAAATATCAACAGTTGGTTTGGCGACGAAACCGGATCCTAATAATAAAACTTGTCTAAAGAATTGAGTTAGTATGATGGAATTGACAGATTATTCGACATTGTTAATGCTGAAATCAATTGAATTAACATACTTGACCATTTTGAACAAATAATTTATTTGCAAAACTTGAAAATTTTCAACGTCAACCCACTTAAACCCGCGAGAAGTTGCAGCCCAGTTCTTGAACAAAAATGAGTCATCTAGGTGCGATAATGGCTGCAACTTTTGTGCAAGGAAAGCAGCAACTTTTCGATTAAAAATTTGAACTGCGATAAAAGCGGATCATTTTTTTGATTTTCACATGCATTTTGATTCACGTGACTCCCCAATATTTATGCAATAAAGTATATATGCAGCACCGCTAATTCAGTAAATCTGGGTGAATATAAATTTGACTAGTTCCCCTATCTACAATTAACTTGTTCAATTGAAATGTCTGTATTCAAAGACTCAAAATTTTTGATTGATCATATCAGTGACTATGTGGTTGTCAACAATGAACTCTTATACAGTCTCGGGTGTATCGCTTTTAACCCAATCTTTTGGAATATTGTTGCTAGGTTAGAATATAACACCAAATTCTTGACCAAAGCTGCCGGAGGTGCAAGAAATGGCTGCTACTTACTTGCTTTCACCATTTTCTCCTTGGGGATTTATAGGGATTATGTTTATCATAATGCTTTAGAACTCCAACCCAGTTTTCAACCCTATGTCAATAGTATTTTGATTAAAGGTTTAGCAACCATTTGCTTTGGGTTTGGTAATGTATTGGTTTTATCATCAATGTATGCTTTGGGGGTTACTGGTACTTATTTGGGTGATTATTTTGGTATTTTGATGGATGAAAGAGTCACTGGATTTCCTTTCAATATCAATGACAATCCTATGTATAATGGTTCCACATTATGTTTCTTGGGTACTGCGTTATGGTACGGTAAACCCACTGGTATCATTGTAAGTTTACTTGTTTTTGTGATGTACAAAATTGCATTATTGTTCGAGGAACCTTTCACAGCCAAAATATATGCTTTGAAAAATGCTAAAAAATCCCAGTGATTCAGCTAAAAGAATCATTTGATTTATATAAAAGTTTATCATAGATTTGAAGTTAAAATAACAAATATCTATATTATTGAGTCGTGTATAGATGTTTAAAACAAAATAACATGCTTGACGTAAAGTACATAAACACCCCCTAGAATTAATCGTAAACCGTCCCATATATTAGATGTTGAATATCTTGTTTACAAAAATTGAAACACTTCATCTTTTCCCATCGTGCTTTTGCTAGCAAGACTCAAGGATTGATAGTTTTCTGATGTATGGTAATAATACAAACCATTAATACAACCAATTGGGAATTGTGGATTAGAGGTATTGCCTACGTTCAAAACAATGTAATAAAACCCTTCAAAAGAAGCACCTTCAACTTGTTTGACCCGTGCATCGGGAAGTAAGAATTCTTCTTTCCATCTCATATAAATCAATCCATTGTCTAATTGATCATTTTTGATAAGGTCAAGCTTTTGTACAAGTTCATCGTCCGTCAAACTAAAGTAGTTGGTCAACCTTTTCCAATGGTCCAAATCATTAGAGAGAGTTGATCCCCAACTTTTATTTCTAGTGTAAAAAGTGTATTCTTGCTCTAATGGTTTCTTTTGGATGTGCTTCAAAGGATTATTTATAATTTCTCCTTTGAAGCAGGTAGTTATTTCAGGAAATTTATCGGTTAGACCATCGATCTTCAAGAACCCTATAACCAATGAGTTACTCAAATCCACATGCTTAAATTCAACATCAATTTTATGCTTACCTTTAGAGCTTTGTTGTATTCCCATAAATTTACTGTTGGCTTTCAAGTAAGAATCTGCAACTTTAGGTTGGGTATATTTGAAGTTATTGAAACTTAAGGAATCGAAACTAGTTAACCTAATTTTGTCATTACTCACTTCTTCAACTACAGTATCTGAGTAGTTGGGAGAAACTTGATCTTCGGAAATCTTAACTTCGCTCTCATCTATAATTCCGTTATCTTTGAGGTCGTTTGACACATAATGAATAGCTGTAGCAGGTAGATGCTTCAACTTTTGAGGTTTTTGATTAACAATGTCGTTATTCTTGACAGTGACAGGCATGTTAAGTGGTGATAAGGGGCAGGATCAAGCTGAAATTCAAACAAGTAGATAAAGTCGGGTATTAAATGTAATTAGTAGGGTTGAGAAAAATCAAGACCGATGTGGAAATCAAAAGGTGAGGCTTATCTATAAATGGTTAAAGACTCAAAAGTATACTGTTTTGTCAGGAACCGTTAACACACAAGCTTTAAAATAAAACTTGATAATAAAACTTAAACTATAGATTTCAAGAAATATCGATAAGGCCAGTAGTTGAAAATTTTGTTGTAGGATTCATCAGACATGAAATACACTTGCCGATGGAACCATTCCTGCAATTACAAGAATTTCTTTTTCGCATACGAGTGCACACCACAGCTTTTATGCGATTGCTTAACTAAACTACTCTTGATATGTCACTCGAAACACCAGCATCTCCACGGCATCCCGAACCAAATGAAGAGGTTGGAGAGCTTCCCACAGGTCAATTGGATATCGATCTAAATCCTGACTTGGATGACGATGACGATGACGACGAGGATACTCCAGATTTGGCTTACAATCCTACTGTGGGCAATTGCGGAGTGGATCTTGGAAACTCTAAGCCATTAGGCGATATAAAATCGAATATACTATCCCAATTGAATCAACAAGCTACAAAAGACTATGAGGTTTCAAATATGATAAATTCTGAAGTTGAAGACTTGGAATTTCCCAGTGTCACTCCTACATTTGAGCACGCTTATGAGACCACAAAGAATGAATTTCTACTGCATCAAAGAATGAATACTTCAAAACAAAGTAGGCTCATCAATTTTTTCGACGAAGAATTGTTGAAGGTTCAACGCCGATTCGTCAAATCGCAATCAGGAGAGGTAGAATCGCTGATAATTGATTTAGTAGAGTCATTGTACAGTCATGTCAAGGTGCTATGGTTATCAATATCGCCAGAGTATGCCAATAACGTTGAGTATTTCATAAAAATTCTCACAGATTCTGAGGACTATTTTGACTACTATGATTTGAATACCCCTAACAACAAGTTAATATTTGAATTTTTGCAATTCATCGATGTCAAATTGAGTTTCTTATATGATGTTAAGCTTTGTAATGCGACTCAATTCGTCAGGGTGATTTCCATCGTATCTAGATTGAGAATGGTTATTATTGGCAAACTCAGCAACACAACTAGTAGCACTAATGAGATGGAAGTGTCGAAGTTGTTTGAAGGTTTATTAGAGCGGTCGTAATTATATCTATATAGGATTTTCAGGTTTTGGGTGAAAAAAAAAATACATATTGGGCTCAATTCGCATCGAATAAATTTGGCATCACTTGAATAAAAATGTTGTGGTGGAATAGAACTAAGGAAACAGAAGAGATCGAGAAAGAGTTGCCAAATGACTTGAAAGAATTCTTTCATGATAATAATCCCGATTCCAGGCAAGTCAACAAATACGAAATAAGTCCGCAGCAAAAATTGGTCAATAAGAAATTAGCTTCTTTACCCAAGGAAGACTATTCTCATGATTTTGATATATACAAGAAGAAAAATGATGTAAGAAACGTATCCATCATCAACTGTAGTGAGCTCCAGTTGAAAGTCATCGACTGTTTCAAAAGCTTGAACTTCACCTCAATAGAAACATGTTCAAAACAAATCAAGACAAACAAAGATTGCATAGAGATTCAAACTAAAGCGTTCAATCGGGCACATTACAACGATTGTTACAGTATCAAACATTGTGACAAGATAAGGTTCTTTATCGATCAATCATTCACCAAGAATCTCGGACAATTTGGTGAAAACATCAACGAAGAAACATTAGCTAATTTTGATAAGGATATTGATAACAATTTCAACAAATTATGGAAGTGAGATCGAAATACTTCTATTGTATATTTTAATTCTTTATGTCGTCCCAAAGATTCAACTTTTGACTGAAATTCAAACTTGTCACCAACCCTGAAGTGTTTGGCAACACATGAAGGGTGAAATTATAGTCTAATTCGGTCTTCAAGAAGTCTATATACTCATTATCTTGAAGTCCCCATTGGAATTCCGGCACTTTGATGCCGAAATTTTTCTGTATATATTTAATAATAATCTCCCATATTCCCTTACCAATGATTGCAATGACTTTGGGTTTACTTGTCTTAAACTCTTCTATTAGCCTCGGAACGTTATCCAATTTTTCTTTCATGGTAAGCTCCTGTGCAGACTTGGTACATCTTAAAACCAAATCCGTGAACCCTATTTTGTATTGTATTAAGTCAAAATCATGTACCGCTTTGGCTTGTGACTTACCATCCACTATTATATCTTTTAGAAGCTTAGAGTCTGAATTCTCTGGATCGATACCCAAAGACCTTAACACTTTAAACAACAAATTGGACTGGTTGAATAATTTCCAAAACAAATTCGTGTGGTGGGCATAGTGGTGTTGTGTTTTTGACGATTCTACCCCAGGATTGAACCCTACAAAAATTAATTCAAGATTTCGATCTAGTGAGGGATTCAAATCCTCCAAGTGAGCATAGTTCGAAGGAGCTGGTTTCTTTTTGCTGATGGCTGGTTTGACCACCCGTCTACCTACTTGTGTCTTATCTTCATATTTGTATTTACTTAATCTTGAACGTAAGTCATCACTCATATAAATGGTTGAGATTTACTGTCAACGCGACCCGTAAAAATAAAACTGCTTAAACATTTGATGAACAGTTTTACTTCCTCACTCGATAACCCGAAAGTCGACGGTATAAGGAGCGAGTCTACCCCCAAGTCAATATTAAAAAAATCTTCCAAGTCAAGCTTGAAAAACAGAGGCGTCAATTTCTCTCCCACCAAAGAAGTGAAAAATTTCAAAGATTATTTTGACTCAACGGATGACGAGCAAATGAATGAATCAATTCCATTGGAATTGAATTTGAGCAAGTACAAAAGAGACAAGGCTGCAGCTTCTTTGAACAACGAAGACGAAAAGTTGATTCACAAGGTCTTGAGCGACTCTAATATACCGTATGTGTTATCATTATATCTACAACTTATATTCAATATAGTTATAGTCGGGTTAATTTGTTATTTCATCGTAATATTCATCACCACCATACGGTCGGATATCAATTACAAATTGGAGACCTACATTACTGATACCCTACAAGAGATATCTAAATGCTCCAGAGAGTATTATAGAAATAGATGTAATGAAGCAACAATACCTCCAATATTGGAGACCCAATGCACAAACTGGCTCAAGTGTATGAATAGAGACCCTCAATTGATTGGTAGATCCAAATTGACTGCCGAGACTCTTGCAGACATCATAAATGGGTTCATCAAACCCATAAGCTGGAAATCAATTGTTTTCTTAGCACTCGTTATATTTGGCTCAATCATTTTGACAAACGTGGCATTCAACACATATAGACATTCTACTAATATCAAATTGGATCAATTAGAAAATACCATCAAAAAGCAAAATGCACTTATTGACAGTTTAAAATCTCGTGAATCTAATGCAAGGGATTTCGACAATTATCTGGATTTATCTATTTCATCACCGTTGGTCAAGAAAAATCCCAGTGTCTAAATGCACCAAGATTTTTTTTCCGAGACTATAACCAATGACAGCCATTTTATACAAAGCTTAAATCTTGTTACTCTCATGTTCATAATCAATATGAGCAACACCCATCCATCATCATGTGGCAATCTGTTTGACTCATGAGGTAGGTTCCGTGGGCTTTGGTTTTGGGATATGTTTCGAAACGGACCTTGGTGCGGCGTGCTGGAATACTGCTACTATGGACTACATGCAACGATTCACATGAATTGCCCTCGTACTTTAGAGGGCCAAGACCTACCAACTGACTTTCATTGCGCTTCTGTAGTTTAAACAAATTTCATAAAAACAAATTCAAGTACTTATACATCGAGTGAGTTGATCAAAATGTTCGACTATTAAATTGTCATTGCACCCTAGTATCCCCGATTCAATTAGATACTGTCCACAATACCGCATGGCAAATTACAGTGATAAACTTTTTATAGCTTATTAAGAGAGCCAAACTTTGGATCTTAGCGATATCTCCGCATGCAAAGCTTGTGCTGGTTTTTTCTTTGGCCAATTGCATAGAGCCTATCGAGACAGAATTTTCATCAGCTCCAATTAGATAATTCATAGGTTTCAGCATGGGGAACCATTACTCGCTCAGGCGTCACCGATTGAATGACCAAAAGACCCACATCTTAAAATTCTTTAAATTGTGGTAACGCAAATATCTATTAAAATCCCATTCAACTGGCCAAAAGCGGTAATTATTGGAGATTGGCTGAAACATTTTGCAAATCCGAGAAAAGGTTTTTTTTCTTTTTCTTACTTTATTTTTTAGAAATAAACTCAAATGTACACCCAAAGGCTAAGACATTGCAAACCCCAAGAATGCCAATTCTGGCCCCATTCGTATAAAAGGGACCACTATTCTTTGCAAAACTACCTTTTTCTGCTCTAGTGATAAAAGGCGAAAACTCCTTTAGGAAATTAAGTATTACGTATAGCTGCAAAAAATAAATTACCATGGGTAAAAATCCATTCGAGGATAATTTGCGGCAAGAAGAATTCGAGCTAGAAGCTTTTGACTCAGATCAGGGACTAAGTGCCTCTCATAAGAACAAAGCCAGTCTCTTTGCTTTCACTAAAAGAAGTGATTTGTTGCTAATTGTTTTGGGAACCATATTCTCAGTTATTAGTTCACTTGCTTCACCTGCTCAAACAATTGTGTATGGTAGAATTTTTGATAAAATATCGAGATTTTATATTTACGATTACGATGGAAAGAATCAATTCATCAGGGATGTAGCAAAGTACTGTGCCATGATAATTGTTATTGGATTAGCGAAACTGATATTTACTGTACTCATGATTTTATGTTGGATGAAAAATGGTGAAAACCATCAAAAGAGAGTAAGGAGGTCTCTCTATAATAAGATTCTGTTCCAAACTAATATCGAGTGGGTTGAAAATTTCAAGAACCTCAACGGAGAAGTAACTCAATTGAACAGGTGTATTGAAGAAATGAGAACAGGAAATGCCGAATGCTTGGGCTTGTTGATACAAGCTGCTGTTGGGTCACTTGCTTTATTTGTTGTGGCCATGGTGTTCTCATGGTCCGTGACACTTGTGGTTTTGGCATTGACACCAGTATTTGCCTTAAGCTCGTGGTTGTCCGGTAAACTTGCCTACAAGTATGCTAATCTGGAAAATATCTACAGTGCTAAATCCTCCAAAATAATTAATTGGTGTTTGTTGAATCCTGCTGTCACTCGACTTTTCAATGGGAAGGAGAAGGAGTTGATAAATTTCAAGAACTTAATAGACAGATGTTCCAAATTCAACTATAGAGTTGAGAATGTGGTGAATTTGAATATTGGACTCATCAAAACTTTATCTTTAATGATGTTCGTTCAAGGTTTCTGGTTTGGTATTACCATGATCCGCTTACGTAAAGTTGAAATTAACGAATTATTTACAGCTTTTTCCTGTTGTCTTATGTTGGCTTCTTCTTTATCGGGAGTAACTGAATTGGTTGGCGAAGTTTATAGGGCACAGTCAGCTATTGGAAGATTGAAGGAGTTTTTCAAATTAAATAATGACACATTACTAGCTTCAAACAATTTTGATAAAGTTCAACCTCCATGGTGCAATGGTTCTATTGAATTTAAAGACGTTCAGTTCAAATATGCAAACAAACCCGAAATGGTATTAAGAAACTTGAACTTGAAGTTCAAGGCTAATGAGTTCAACTTCGTAGTTGGAAAATCTGGCTCAGGTAAATCGACATTGGCACAATTAATAATGAGCTTTTACAAAGCTTCAAGTGGCCAGATCTTAATCGATGATATTGATGTTGGTACGATCGACAAAACATGGATAAATAACAACGTTTCTATGATTCAACTGCATCCAATAATTTTCAATCAGTCATTGAAGGAAAACATCGGTATGGCAGTTTTACAAAATTATCAGACGATGGAAAAGGTACCAGAGAGCCTTATTGAAGAAGCCGCTCTGTTTGCTTTATTGGGGCCCTTGGTACAAAAAATTGGTGGGACTGATAAACCTATTTCCAATTTGAGCTTGTCTGGTGGTGAGAAGCAGAGAATCGCTATAGCTAGAGCAAAGTTGCGTGACACACCCATCTTAATTATTGATGAAGGGTTGAGTGCTCTTGATAGAAAGAACAAAAATCTCATCTACAACTCTATCAAAACCTGGAGGGAAGGTAAGACCACCATTTTTATCACTCACCAGCTAGAAAACATCAGTAAAGATGATTTTGTCGTTATAATTCAGGACGGTGCTGTACATAATCAGGGCTATATGAAAGATTTGTCCAATGAAGTTCTCATAAGAGATGCTAAATTATGTATGGATGATAGTTCCAGTGACAGTTCTTTCGACTCTGAAAGTGATGGAGAGTACGAGAAAGATCTCGATAAACCCAATAGAAATTCTCAATTGAAGGATTATAATTATTTGAAAAACCCATTTGTGTTGAAATATTTGGAAGCAACTGAGGTTCAAGAAGGTGAAGAAATCTACTCGTTACTAAAGATTTTGTTTTTCTACCTCAAAACAGTCAGATCTAAGTTTCTTATAGTTTTGGGATTATTTTTTGCAATCGTTTATGCTGTTAGTAACCCTGTATTTTCTTACCTTTTTTCGAGGTTGTTGGACAATATGCTTGACACTAGTTTAGGTATAAATGCTTCCTCTAAATTAAAATTCTGGTCTTGCATTGTACTAGGAGTTGCTATTGCAAATGGTGTTACCTACTATTTGAGTAATTTCTTATTAGCCATCTCGTCTGAAAGATGGGTGAACCAGTTGAGAAAATTGTCTTTATCGAAGATTAACGACCAAGACCTTAGTTTCTTCAATAATGAATTGAATAAACCAAGTGCAATTAATGCTTTATTAATGAATGACACAAGGGATTTAAGAACGATGGTTTATAAATTTTTATCCACAGCCATGACCTTGCTCATATTGGTATCCTTGGGTACCATTTTTGCAATCGTTTTGGGCTGGAAGTTGGCTTTAACTGGTGTCGCTTTTGTGGTTATTATTTTGATTATTAGTTTTATTTATGCCAGAATTTTGGAAAAGCATGAAACTTTATACAAAGACAAAGTCAACAATGTGGAAGGTGTTACATTCGAAATGATAAATGGAGTCAAGACGATCCATTCATTGAACTTAAAAGAGTACTTCAATCAAGATTTTGACGCCAAGTTGAATGACCTAGACAAACAAGCTAGACGAAGGACTATTCACACCTCTTTTTCGTTGGCTATCAATGAACTTGTCACAGCCCTCGCCACAGGTATTATAATGTACTATGGTATGAGATTGGTGGGTAATAGAACTTATGATCGGCTCAACTTTCTACAAGTCATAACTTTATTGATAATGACATTCGGAACCGCTGCGTCGCTATTGAATGAGCTTCCTGATATAACTAGAGGTCAAAGGTGTGGTACTTACATCATGAAATTGATCAATATTCCTTCTTCTAAAATTGAAACAGAGGGATCTTCCAAACCTGTTATTCCGAAGAAAGACGACCTACTCCATTTCCAAAATGTTGACTTCAACTACAATCCGAATAGAAAAGCCTTGTTTAATGTTTCTTTCAAAATTAAGGAAAAAGACATTTTCGGAATTATTGGAGAAAGCGGATCGGGTAAATCGACTATATTAAATTTAATAACCCGTCTATATGGCGATTATAGAGGTTCAATTCAATTGAACCATACAGAATTGACTGACGTTAATGTTGAATTTTTACGAGATTATATTTCAATCGTTCCCCAAAACCCGGTGTTTTTTGAAGGGTCCATATATGATAACCTTACCTACGGATTATCCAAAGAAAAATTAGTGAATTCAAATATTGAAGAATACTTAAGATTATGCAACATTGATTCTTTCACTAATAGTTTGAACGAAGGTCTACAATCAAACATTGGGTCCTTGACTGAAAGTTCATTGATTTCTTCTGGTCAGCTACAGAGATTGGCTATGGTAAGAGCAATTATTCGACAACCAAAAATATTAATTTTGGATGAGTGTACCAGTAATTTAGATACACAAAATTTCAATCTTTTCAAAGATTTGATTTTGAGGCTTAATAAGGAATTGGGGATCACAATATTAATTATCAGCCATAGCACTGAATTACACGATATAACTACCAATTCAATAATTGTACAACACGGCAGAGTGGTTGGTTGAGTCAACTTATTTGATTCGTATATTTATATATTGTTTCAATAAACAAAACATTCTATGATTTAAAACTTCAAACCAATTTAACACAAATATATGGGACTTCTACGTCTTCTCCATTCTTATCATCGCAACATATTTCAAAGATCAAGTTCTTGACGTGGTCAGGAATGTCTTTCTTACTGACTTCTTTAATCAAATTGGTCAATTTCATTCCGCTTCTTTCTTTTATCTTTTTAGGTGGGAAGAAAGAAGCATATAACAAGGAAACACCGTAAGACAACATGGTGATTTCTAATCCTTCCTTTTGCTCGAAATGATCAAGCAATTCTTGTAAAGTGATGTCGCCTTGTAAATCGAATCTATCCCAAATTTGATCAAATTCTTTATCATTATATTTGGCTTTGGCCGACAGAATTGGTTCAGAGAAACCGAAAAATGGTAAGGCTAAATTGACAAAACCATTCTTATAATCTTCAATAGTTTTGGAGGAGTCTAATACCTTGTATAATTCCAAACAAACTAAACCAGTAACTAAAGCAGTGGTGGTAGCAATGGCAGGAATAATTTTACCAGCAATAAACTTAGTTTTGGAGTAGTCAGCGTTTTCAATTTGATAATTGTCGGCTCTTAAATTGGAGGCAGCAGTGATGAATTGAATGTGGTGATTGGTATCATCATCTTTTTCGAATTCGATTGGACTCAACCTGTATCCGGCTAAAGTGCTTGGCTCCGGCAAGGAAGCAGCGACTTTTTTGACAACTTCATCATCAACAGAGTTACTGTTACTTCTCAATTGCTCTTCGGCTTCATTGTCATTTGCAGCGATTGTAACATTAGATTTAGGTTGGAAATCTTCGATTTCAACAGATTCCAAGACTTTTGCATAATACTCACGATCAGATTTATTTTGTTTCAAACCGTAAACAAAAGCCAATAAGTTAGCACCGGCAACAATAAAATCGAAATGGTTGGTGTTATTTATATCAAAAACTAATGGAGTTGGCGCTCTCTTTGGTCCAGACCAGAAATTACCACCGTTAGAAGTTTTGGCATCAATTGGGAAATTGTACAACAATTGTTGAATATCATGGTTAAATTTAACTTCGAATTGTAATCTGGCCCATTTTATACAGTCTTCGAAAGTGTAAGGTCTGTTGTTTAAGTATTCAGCAATATTTTCCAAGGTACCTTTTATGTCTGGGTTTTGTTTCAAAGTTTGCTCAACATAATTAGGTTGACTCAAGTACAAATTAGCACTTTCAGGGCTTTCACTGAAGTTAGCTTGGAATAAAGATTTTGCCCAGGCAATGGTGTGATCAATCTTATTTGGGAATGATCTCAAAGTACACAAAGGAATAGATTTTTCAGGTGGATCTTGAGATGAAGAATAGGATTCAGTCAAATTTGGAATGACCACTTGAGTATTACCCTTTGTACCCAAGGTACCAGATTCTAGTAAAGGTTTTTTGAAGAAAATACAACGACGATCGATGTAAGTTCTTGCATCAATATTGTCCAAAGCATTGGTGACCAAATCTAAGTTGTTCCAGAATTTATCATCAAAGATATTTTCGGTTTCTGGGCCAACTTTTTCGATAGAAGCTTCAATTTTACCTTTCAAATTTGGGTTCATGAATTCAACTGCTGATTTTGCAACTTCAGACTTATTTCTACCGACGTCCTTTGGTCTGAATAAGAATTGACGATTTAAATTAGATTTTTCGATTGAATCATTGTCAGTTACGTAAATCTTACCATTAGGACCGGAACCTAAACCCATCATAGCCCAATTCTTTAACATTTCACAACCGATTGCCCCGGAACCAACCAAAAATACTTTCAAATTTTGAACGGCTTCGACAAAGCTTTTACCGAACAAAGCAATTTGACTGTCGTATCTTGTTCCTAAAGGTTTACACGATTGTTCGTCTCTTGGGAATTGTTTGATGTCTGGTAAACTTTCCAAGGAGTCGAAGTAAAACCATTGCTTAACTGGGCCGAACTTGGAAGAAACACATTTCAAGACTTCTTGAGCTATTAAACCACCGAAAAAGGCATTTATACCAGGAGCATCACCCGTTGCTTGAAAAGCTAATTCTCTGATTATATTTTCGTCCAATTCAGATTCGTCTCCAGCAATGGTTTGAGATGTTTTAATTTGTTTGGCATATTCCAAAACTTCATTAAAATTTTCCTTGTTGTAAGGTAAGGGTAATTTTCCGTTATTTTTCAATTGGAAAGCGGCTACGGCTTGGAAACCATAATGGTAGTTATTGAGCCTATCGAACTTGGCAAAATCACTGATGGAGAATTCAGGGTTCTTTAATTGATCCTCTAATTTTTCAAATTTCAATGTCTTTGGTACTTTAACTTGGGTGTAAATACCACCTTTAATATAAGTACCATAAGATTCATCAATGTCGATTTTGAAAGCGTAGGGACCCAACACTTCGATTTTGAAAGGAGTATCACTGTCATTCAACTTAGGCATACCTTGCACTTCCTTGAATTTGACAAAGTCACCATCCTGTAACCCATGTCTATTATCATCTAACATGGTGACAGTACCATTTTTCTCGATATCTGACACTATACCAGTACCTGGTTCTTCTCCGTCTTGATCAATGACAACAAAGTTGTCACCTAAATCTACAAAAGCTTGACCAAATAAACCCTTCACGTCAGTTTGAATGAAACCAATATCGTTAGCGTGGGTAAAATTGTTCAATTTGATTCTGTCTTCTAAGTTCAATAAGTCAGTAACGACGATACATTTGAATTGAGACAAATTTGATTCACTCAAATCTGGTAACACAGAAATGGGTACATATTGGTTCAATTCACTCAATCTGGTGGAGGAAGCTTCGTCGATATTTTTGCCTATATCATCTTCGTTCAAGAAGAATTGACTGGACAAGTGTTGGATTTCAACTTTAGTTGGATCATAAAGAGTTAAAGATTTGACTCCTGCTAAAGCAACGTTTTTAGCAATTTCAATCCCCAATCCTTTCAACCCGATTATCAAAACATTGGCATTTTGCATTTTCACCATGGCTTCCTTACCCAAGACATACAACTGTCTAGAATATAAACCTTCGTCAATAGAATCAATGGCTGGCGTGTCTACTTGCATGTCCGTCATTGTTGGTAGTTCTAGTAATCTTCTGAAAATTAGTTATTGCCACTTTGCGAGCAACGAAAAAACCTCCGGTGGAAGTTGTGTAAGAACAATCGCGAGCTTACCAGCCAGAGGGATTTGGCTGATAGTGCATAGGTAGAGATGAATTGTGTGCCACTGTCGGCTTTCTTAAGCGTACTTCTTTTAGACTACGTCGAAACATCCTTTTCGGTAAAGTAAGTTTTGTCCACTTCGATACAAATTTGGTCGAGACACTATGGCTGCAATTAACTACTAATAAGCTATACGATCTAAATATTAGTATCCATATCTAAAATGGATGTTTTGGACGTCTGTTAAATCTTTAAATTCGTAGTCCTCACCATAGGTCTCTGTGAATGCATCATATGCCTTTTCTGAATAACCATCTCTTTTCTTGTTTTCTTTTCTTGAAACGTAGGCAAGCAAACTTACCAACGGTATACTAAGGGCACTTAAACCTAATAAGGCAATCTTTGCTGGTAAGTACCGAGGGGCATCTGATTTGAATAGCTGTGGACCTATAAGACACCCTATGGCAATACATATCATCGTGAAGCAATTTCTCATCAATCTCTTGGTGTATCCAGCTGTGTTTCTGTTATTCCACGAATAGATTAATGTTATGACACAAGTACCGGCATTACCAAAGTAAACAGCGAATAAGTTTGCAACTTGATTGTGAGAGAAAATCATTATGAAGTAACCAATTATTGCAATCACCAAAAGTACTATAAACGCCACTGTCCTGTAATTACCTTTCAAATAATACAATCCATACATCGGTACCAAAATGGCAAGTATTGAAGATATGCCAACTGGCATTTGCATCAAAGCTGCTTCTTTGTCATCAAAACCAAAAGAACCAATGATTGTAACAGAGAAAGTTATAATAGCACCGGTAGGTATCATACTGACAATGGTGAGTAAATGGATTAGTAAGGTATGGATATCCTTGAAATAGTCTTTAAAGTGGCTAAATTTGAAGGTTTTATTCTCAATCCCCGTCTGATTATCTCTCAAGTGGTCTAGCAATGCAATCTTTTCACCATTATCTAAAAATTTGCATTGCATAGGATTATCTGGCAAGATCACAAGTACTATAATGCCGAAAACAACTGTGATCAACCCCATTACCAAGAAAAATATTTGCCAACTTTCCAAAGAACTGGTTGAATTATCAACGTGTTGAAAAGCAAATGAGAGGAGACCTCCAATGATAGTCCCCAACCCAACTTGACTAGTGATAATACCGAATCTTGACAATTGCTGTTTATGCGTGTACCACATACCGTTGCAAATCAAAATTCCTGTTGTAGCGGTCGTTTCAACTGCACCCAAAAGAAACCTAATGGCCATGAGGCTCGAATAGTCCAAGCAGACTATATGAAGTGTCACAAGTATACCCCAAAGAACAATTGATGTTCCAAATAATTTGGCAAAGGGAAGTTTTTGGAATCCAATTGTAGTGATGGGCTCGAAAATTATGTACCCCACATACAATATAGTAGCCAAATCACTGAATTGACTTGGATCGTCAAGGTGGGCTTTGATCCCCATGACACCAGCATAGTTGATCAAGGATTTATCCAAAAATTGTAAAAAATAAACACCTGAAAGAAGCGATAAAACTCTCAAATCAATCTTTCGGTAGATTTTCTTGATCTCTACTTCATCAATTTGTACCTCTCCCGATACTTTTTGAAGAAACTCATAAGCGTCGTCGAACGAATCCATCGTATAGCTAATGAGTGAAAATTTTGCTTAATTTCAACGTCCCTGTCTTCATTTTATACTCATTCAAATAGTTAACCTCGATCTTCCTTTAAGCGCATAGCAGTTATGCTTTTTCACTGCAAAAAATGTGTAATAAGCTAGATAAAGATTTCGGTGACTACACTAAAACTCTATTCACTAAATATCTACCAAAGTTTGTTCCGGACGATCTTGACCGTTTATATTCTCAGATTCGGTTTCGGCAATCAGGGATTCGTCCACACTATCATAAAATTTATCTTTGCTACAGTAAATCAAGGTGAAACCAATGGAACCTTGACGGACCCTGTTTTGCAACAAGCCTTCGACCATTTCAAATTCTGTGAAATCCTGAGTAAATGACAAATCGGCTTGGACATTAACGTAAACCCAGTACCCCGACTTTTTATCCAAAAAGAAGTATTCTGTCTCTGTCAAAGCCACCGCCACTAGTATATAAGGAGTCAATCCTTGTGTAAACCTGTATGAATCAGATAAATTCAACTTTTCTGCTTCTTCGGACAACTCAATTATTTGCCGGTGTAGGTTTGCCTTTTGGTTTTGCATCTTACTAAAGACAGACCCCAATTCTTCTTTAGAATCTCCCTCGTCCAAAAAATCTTTGGCCTGTTGTAAAAATGATGAAACTTTCTTACCTTGAAACACCAGTAACTTCATCGATTCGTTTGTAATTTCGGACTTGGTTGCCTGTATTCTATTATATTCTTCTTGTATCTTCGGAAACTTTTTAGCAAACTCTTCACCATAAAGCTCGGGGTATATGGTTTCAGCCAACGAAAATGGTTTGACGTTATACTCCATTTCTGAGACAAAATCAAGCGATATAATTGAAGCAATTCTACTAAACCATATTTGCCCAATATTTTCATACCCAGCTCCCCAGAACAATTCGTTCAAGGTTCCATGAATCGTTTCGTTCCTGTTCTCCGGTTCCACTTCGATAACTGATATTTCCTGTACATCTTTTTTGTCATCCTCGAACACTGTCACCTCTGACTTAACAAGGTCCTTGATGTAATCATCCTTAAATTCTTTCTCATAAAACTCTTGAAGCGTGTTGTGAATGTTCTGAATGTGTTCATTGTTGCCGTCATCAATGCTAGAATCGATATCAAGATCGTTGATAACAATATCATCTCCGCCGTCCGTGAGGTTATTTACCAACCCCCTCAAAGATGACAAGAACGGATCATCAGATGGTTTGTTTATTTTCCGTTTGAACTCTTCCATCTGTGAAAATATCTGGACGTATATAGCAGCCAAGCAAGAACCTCTATTTAAACTTGGGGTTATAATGACCCCGGGCTCTCCCTTTTCACGTGGCTTGGGTTCGGGTATACTGATTGATTCCACACTAGTAGACAAACTGATTATATTGGAATTCTCATCGGTATTCTCAAGGTGAAAACTGGACCGAACGTCTTCTTGTGAAGCTTGGTGAGGGACATTAGACTGCTTATCGTTATTTGAGAAAGCACTGAAATCGGGAATGTCTTGCTTATTACTAATTGGGACCAGGTCTTCTACCACCCCGTCAACCAAGTAAGCAATTGCTTTCTCCATGTCATTGTCAGCAATCCTCAATGCCTCTTGGGATTGTTCTGGGGTGAACCCCATATCTGTCAAACCCGAAATATCACTCATGGCTTTATTCGAATTAGTGTTTTTCAGTTTGCGACCTAAATAAGAGAGCTATCAAGACAAGGAATCAAATTTGGGACAGATTCAAAATTGGTAGAGATAGAGATAAGAAGTATTGGTTGAACTGTTTGTAATCTTCGAAGAAAGTGAATAAGGGTTAGCCCTTGAGTTCGGGCTTTAGGCAATACCTCTTACTATGGTTTTAGTCCGTTCGACAACAGTATTTTTCAAGTACAATGACCACAATTTCGAAATTAGGCACTTCACCCACGAGCTCCAACTGCTTGAACATGGCGTAAAAACTTTAGAGGAAATTTGAATCCGGTGATGTTTGCAGCACCCAGATGTTGCAGTAATGATTCATGAGCTTGAGAGTCTCATCAGGAAAAATTTTTTTTTCTTTTAATGAAATATTTGCTAGCTGGTATTAGAAAATTTCATAGAATGTCAGACGTCAAAGTTATTTCACAACAATTAGGCAAGTTAGGTCTTGAAACCCCTGCTCCCGTAGAAAACTCGTACCCAAATGAAAATGTTTTAGATTTGATCAGAAATTACATCACCAACGAGTTACATCAATTATCAAACGTTGACAAATCAATTATTTTTGACAGTTTGGATATTCCAAGTACTGGTGATAAAGGTGATTTGATCATTCCAGTACCAAGATTGAGATTGAAAGGTGCCAATCCTAAGGACAAAGCTACTGAATGGGCAGCTGCTTTCAACAAGGGTAAATATTTGAAGGAAATTAAAGCTGAAGGTCCATTCTTGCAATTCTTCGCTGATAACTCCTTAATTTACAATTTGGTCATCAAGGACATTTTGCAAAGAAAAACTGAATACGGTAGTTTACCTCTCGGTTTAGGTAAAAAAATCGTGGTTGAATTCTCGTCTCCTAATGTCGCTAAACCTTTCCATGCTGGTCACTTGAGATCTACTATTATTGGTGGTTTCATTGCTAACTTGTACGAAAGATTCGGCTGGGATGTTAAAAGAATCAATTACTTGGGTGACTGGGGTAAACAATTCGGTATTTTGGCTGTTGGTTTCAAGAAATATGGTTCTGAAGAAGCTTTAGCTAATGATCCAATTAATCATTTATTCGACGTTTATGTTAAAATTAATAAAGATGCCACCGATGAAGGTGAAGATTCCAAAATCCATGAAGAAGCCAGAGATTATTTCAGAAGTATGGAAGATGGTGATGAACAAGCTTTGAAATTATGGAGTAGATTCAGAGAATTATCTATTGAAAAATACATTGAAACTTATGACCGTCTTAACATTAAGTTCGATGTCTACTCTGGGGAATCTCAAGTTTCAAAGGAAATTGTCGCTAAGGTAAGTGACATTTTTGAAGAAAGAGGATTATTGTATGAAGACAGGGGAGCCAAATTGATTGATTTGACTAAATACAACAAGAAATTGGGTAAATGTTTAATCCAAAAATCTGATGGTACTTCCATTTACTTAACTCGTGATGTTGGTGAAGCCATCAAACGTTATGAAACTTACGAATTCGATAAAATGATCTATGTCATTGCTTGTCAACAAGATCTTCACGTTGCTCAATTCTTTGAAATCTTAAAACAAATGGGCTTTGAATGGTCTAAAAACTTGCTTCACATTAATTTCGGTATGGTTCTTGGTATGTCTACCAGAAAAGGTACTGTTGTTTTCTTAGATAACATTTTGGAAGAAACCAAAGAAAAAATGCATGAAGTGATGAAAAAGAATGAAGCTAAATACGCTCAAATTGAAAATCCAAATGAAATTGCTGATTTGGTTGGTATATCTGCAGTCATGGTTCAAGATTTCCAAAGTAAGAGAATCAACAATTACGAATTTAAATGGGATAGAATGACTTCTTTCGAAGGTGATACTGGTCCATACTTACAATACGCTCATTCTAGATTAAGATCAGTTCAAAGAAAATCTGACTTTGAAGAATCTGACTTAATTAATGCCGACTTCTCTTTATTAACCGAAGATTGTGCTCTTGACTTAGTTAGAATCCTCGCACAATACCCAGAAACTTTGAAGAAAGCTATCAAAACTCATGAAGCTTCTACTGTGGTTACTTACTTATTCAACCTTTCTCACACCGTTTCTACTTGTTACGATATCTTATGGGTTGCTGGTCAAGAAAAAGAATTAGCTCTTGCTAGATTAGCTTTGTACTCTGCTGCTAGACAAGTGTTATACAATGGTATGACTTTATTAGGTTTAACCCCTGTTGATAGAATGTAAATAACTTAATATAATATTTGATAACCGATTTTTTTGTGGTAACACCATATTTGTGAAAAACATTTTTTTCTCATCCTTTTGATACCATAACGCTCTCCACCAACATATGGAATTAAATGATCGAGCTATGACCACATCTTCGCTACCGATACCTAAGGTTTCTCTTCAAGAATTTACTGGGTTAAAAGATGCTTTCAAAGCGTATAAAGTGTCTCAGTTGAAAGAATTTGCCAGATCAACCGGTGTCAAACAGGGAGGTTTGAAGAGCGTGATATTTGGTAATGCCATTGCCTTTGTGGAAAAACTATATAGAGAGGAGGATGACTTGGGTTTGTTGGTGGTCAACATTTTAGTGACCTTGTTGAATAAGAATCATACGGCTTTACCACCGTATTGGAAGATCTATGAGAGTATTCAAAGAGGCAACTTCAATTATGATCAAGTCGTGAACAGAGCAGACTCTCACGATACTAATAGAAACTCCCATTCAGGAGTACCGAACTATAGAACGCATAAATCAAACTTGCCAGTGCCGAGCTCTGCTGGTCGGGTTCAAGAGCCTGCGGCAAGTTTTCAAATGCACTTCAAACCAGGCGTGTTCTTCCATGAGATATCTGATACAAGCTCGTGTCCTCAAGTAGGACAAGCCGGGTCCAACAAAAGATGTGAGATAATGGTTAGGTTACTCTTGACAGAAAAAGAGAAAGAGGTCTTACTAAGCCATCCTGGCAATAAGCTTAACTTATTCTGTGGGAAGTTCCCACCAAATGTTTCAACTGCTCAGGATCAATATGTACGGTTCCCTTTGAAGATGGAACTTCAAATAAATGGTCAAGTCATTACTGATACCTCGTTCAGAGGTATCAAGAACGAAATTGGTTCATCAAAGCCATTGAACTTGACTCCTTATCTTGATAAAAATATCAACAAAATGAACCTGATCAAACTTACATTTGTTGAAGAAGGCTGTTTTGCATTATACGTTAAAGTTTGTCGTAATTTAAGCGTGGAAGATGTGTTGAGCAGTCTAAGTCTCCCACGCATAACCGAAACTACCGAAGTGGAACGAATCAAAAAAACCTTCGATGATAATGACGGTATATCGGTCGACGTCGAAAAAGTTTCTTTGAACTGTCCCATCACGTACAGTAGAATCAAAACACCTGTCAAATCCGAGCAATGTTCTCACATCAATTGTTTTGACGCTTATTCCTACTTGGCCCTTCAAGAACAAGCATCTCTCTGGAAATGTCCATTCTGTCAACAGAAAATTGAGTTGAAAGACCTTCGCTTATCAGAATACTTTGAAAATATCTTGAAATCAAGTAGCCATAATGCGGCAACCGTCTCTATCGGACCGGATAGTACATGGAAGGAGCTAGATTTTACCGAGGATGACGAGGATGATGAACTTGAAGCGCCCGTGGCTCATGAAAGCAAGCCTCCTGCAGAAATAGAAGAAATAATCATAATTGATAGCGACGAAGAGGAGGATGTTTTGGCTGCAGCCCCTCTCAACACCAGTATTCCTCCAGTCAATTCGAATAATAATTACCCACCCTATCAAGGTGAAAATCATTCAAACACCAACACTCCACTTGTCGCCAATCATAGCGTGGAATCACGTCCCGAGGCCATCGTAGGTTCAAATTCAGAGAATATTGTGGATAAACCCCATTTACCTCAAAATGATCAAGACTACCATATAGATCTGCTTGATAGTCCGGCTCTACCCATGGAAAAATCCAGTTCAAAGAGGACTCTCCCAGGCTCAAGCCATTCCCTTTCGATTGAAGATCTTACTGCCTTGAGTGATCAAGAATTCCTGACCCAACCTTTGAAAGTTGCCAAACACACATCTGGACCGTCTGCTGGGGAAACTTCTACTGGTCACAAATCTATTGTTGGATCTTCTTCCGCTATTGCATTGCCCTCTCATTTTGCTCAACCAAACCATCATAGCCCTGATGTCGTCGAAACTAACTTCAATACTTCTATGGGTTCGAGTTTGAGTGATCGATCAGATCCAGCGATGAATGCGTCAGTTGATAGAAACATTGCTACTCTCGCTACCCAGGAAATTGATAGAGGGGGTGCCATCCCGACATTCCCAGGTTCTGCAACATTTCCAAATTCTAATGACCGAAGCCGAGAAGTCGTACCCGACACTTCTTCCGGAAATGTCCCTGCCCCAAGAAATGCCAATCACTCTACGGCGAGTGCTGAAGGGCAAAGTAAAGTTCAGAAAACGGTAAATGGACAACTGGGCTCCTCCTTCAGGGAGAGTGATTCAAGAAGTCAAGACCAAAACCCTATCAACCCAACTGTTGACTCACTTGGAAATGTGGATTCTGCCTTAGCTAATCCAATCACTCATGCAAAGATTCATGGAGGGAACGACCGATTGACAGGGAATCAGAATGCCCTTCAAAGTGAACTCCAGCACAAAGATAATTCTGATCTTCTATCTAAAGATAATGAGAAAATTCAAAAGCTTCCAGACCCACTGGTACATCAGCCTCAGCGGAGTAACTTTACCCGCCTTCCCCCAATTCATCTTCATAGGCCATCACTTCCCCGGGCGCATACTATCAATCTTGGTCAAGGAAACATACATTCAACCAGTTCTCTTGCGACTGTCGAGAGGATAGACCCTTCGAATGGATCCCATAACTTTGAGGTTAACTCGAACGAGCTCGCGAATCACAATGACAAGTATCCCAAGGCACCATTCATTCATAACTCAGTTATCAGGAGTCGCAGTTCTTTAAACTTGAATGCCATGATAACAAGTGAAGAGCTGCCATCCCTTCCGTGGGTCAACACTAACAAGAATTTTGATAGGGGACCACGACCAGTGGTTCCTATCGAATATAACAACGCTGTGCCAAATGTTAATGAGTCGCTCTCCGTCCATCATTCACCTTCTTCGGCTCATAGTGGCCCTCAAAACCCCGACGTAAATGGGTCCCGAGTTCACACCCCTGCTAACGATGAGTCATTAATTCCAGGTGATCCTGGGATGATCAGATACACCCATTCGGATAAGGAGTTTGTTCGGGATAATCAAATATCATTATTGAGAAAGAAAATCGAAGAGTATAAAAAAAGTCAGCAATCAAATGATGATAATAGACCAATCTTAGAGAGTTCTAGAAAGTCAATTCCCAGTGATTCAGGTTTCGATCTTGAATCAGAGATCTTGATAAATAATTTGGGACAAGGCTTTCCGGGAATATCTCACAGTAATGTCATCAATCAACCCCATGCAAAAGACGGAAGCAGTTTGAACAACCCTCGCAACATCCCAATGAGTATTGGACGTCAGACCGACAGGGAAAATAACATAGAAGAAATCAATCATAACAAGCATCCATTGAGAACTGAAGAATTAGAAATTGCTACTCCTAAATTGAAAAAAAGTAAGAGTGTTGGGTTATTGGGAATACAGTTAACAGAACCCGACGATTTTTCTGTTTCTCCCTTATATGGTAAAGTCAATCATATAAGTTTGGAAACACCACCTACGCATAGTAATAACGAAATGTGACGAATTTTCATAGTTTGAATTGTAATATAAAATATACAAATTGTATAGTACAAGGTTTTTTGTTTTCTTCTTTTGTCATTCCAAATCGGGTTTCCAGATATCGTACCAAAGCCTGAGCTACTTTACGAGGTACTACAGAGCTAATGAAGTGTGAAGCGATAACATTACATGGGACTTGGTCCCAAGTAATCTTCTTTAATACTCCCAATAGCATAAATTTCATTGACATCGGTTCTGGTACCCACTATTTTCAATCTCACCTTGGACCCTTTCTCTATATTTTCATCTTGACTGACATATGCTGGGGGGTTGGCGGAAGGATTGAATTGCATATCAGAAGGTATCAAATGGGTACTTACAAAGACAGATAAAGGTCCAACATCTGCGAAAAATCCCATTTTATTCACGGTACTCACCACTGCATCCACCACTTCACCTTTGAAGGGTTTCCAAACAACTGCTCTATACTTGACCTCGAATTCTGCCATACCAGACCCTGGAACTATCCTGCCCTTCCCCACATCTATATTATGAGAATCTAAAACACAAACGATATAACCAAATTGACCAGTACAGGTTCCCTCGACATCATTTAACAACTTCTCCCTCAAATATTGATCCATTTGAGGTCCGAAGAAACTCGGATGTAATGTCAAATTCAATGCAAGGTCCTTAAGGAAAAACATCAAGTATGAAAAATTCTTGATATCTGATATTGAAAAAAAATACTCGGTTCCCGGAAATTTAAAACGAGCTTCTTGGTAATGTAAGATGACTTCAAGTTTCGAATGAAAAAATTCGATTCCTTGTTAATTAGAATGGACTACCCTTTAAGATCGACGTATAAGATTAGATGAACAAAGAGTGAACTTCAAGTTGTTTCGAAGCAGTAGGTTTCATCAACAAAATCTTTCGCAGTTTTCGTGGATCGCACGCCCTTGGCGTATTTTCTATCAAAGAAATTTTCTCATGAGAAGAAATCGAAAAATTTTGATTAACAGAGCTTGAACAAGTATGTCTCAACGGGTAGGGAACTCAGCCATTGCTTTAACGAGAGTCTGGCATCACGTAGATGTCAGCAGTGACCACAGAACTTTAGGTCGTTTGGCTTCGAGTATAGCCATTGCCTTACAAGGTAAACATAAACCTACTTTCACCCCAAATAGAGACCATGGTGATTACGTTGTTGTCACAAATTGTTCTCAACTCAAAATTACCGGTAATAAACTCCAAGATAAAACATACTGGTCACATACGACACGTCCAGGTTCCTTAAACTTGATTCCTATGCAAAGAATGATTGATAATAAAGGTTATAACGAAGTATTGAGACGAGCAGTTAAAGGTATGATACCTAAAAATAAATTAAGACTTGCTAGAATGGATAGATTGAAATTATTTGACGGTGATGAACATCCTTACAAGCAAAACTTGGTTGCTTTTGCTGATGAACAACCTGAAGTGAGAGAAAAGATTGCTGCCTTGAATAAAAACGAAACTGAAAGGGAGAATATCAGAAAACAGTTTTTAGGCAATTAATTAAGTCAAGAACCTTGTAAATAGAACTAGTTGTATATGGTTTAAAATACGTCATTAATGGAATATCAAGATCTAATCGTCTTAATGTTTGAATTTGATTATGTTATTATTATTATTTTATACAAAACTATACATTGAAATATTGAAAAAAATCCTTCATAATATTCTTACGGTTCGTGTTAGCTTATCATGATCATTCACCATCTTCATACACGAACGGACACACCCGACCTTTCGGTATATAATCTTGGGGATATATTCATAGCCATCAATTCTTGGAATAAAAGCTTTGCAGCATATGGTATGTGAATCTGGTAAATATTAGTCTTATTTTTACAGGAACGACATTCAAATTGATTCTTTTTCAAGTTGGCAACAACGGACATTAAACCACAAATTCCACAAACATGAACTCTGAAGGCATCAGATGCTTCCATAAGTCTTTCTTTCAAGAAACCGGCGGCACCATGAGCAATCATACAATCCCTTTCCATTTCCCCGAAACGTAAACCACCATCTCTTGATCTACCTTCAACTGGTTGTCTGGTCAAAACTTGAACTGGACCTCTGGCTCTAGCGTGAATTTTGTCATCGACCATATGTCTCAATCTTTGGTAATAAGTAGGACCGAAGAAAATTTGAGCCATTAATTTCTTACCAGTATGACCATTGTACATCACTTCAAAACCTCTTGATTGATATCCGTGCTCTCTTAATAAAGTGGAAACTTCTTCAGCTGTCACATCAGTGAAAGGAGAAGCATCCCCTTCCAAACCAGATAAAGATGAAACTTTTGATAATAAACATTCAATTAAATGTGCGACCGTCATACGAGATGGAATAGCATGTGGATTGATAATAAGATCTGGTACAATACCTTGACAGGTGAATGGCATATCTTCATGTCTGTAGGTAACACCAATGGTACCTTTTTGACCATGTCTAGAGGCGAATTTATCACCAATTTGTGGGACCTTAGTAGTTCTCATTCTGACTTTGACGAATTTAGCACCATCACCATTAGTGGTAAGTAAAACTTGGTCGACAATACCAGATTCAGTACTTCTCAAAGGCGTGGAAGCATCTCTCTTAGTATGATATTGAGTTCTTTGACCGAGCTCTTCAGCGTCAGGTGGAATTGGAGTAGTTTTACCAATGATAATATCTTCACCACTGACACGAACACCTGGCGTAATCAACCCATCATCATCTAATTTTTCATAAGTACCATGCTTCAATCTTAAGGTATCAGATCTTGAAGGCTTTTCGAATGTTTCCAAAGCCTTCATACCTTGTCTTTTTTCCAAATCCATATAAGACCTGAAAAATAATGATCTGAACAACCCTCTATCAATAGATGATTGATTCATAATCATAGAATCTTCTTGATTATAACCGGAGTAACAAGCAATGGCGACAATAGCATTCTGACCAGCAGGTAATTCACGGAATTTCAAATATTCCATGGATCTTGTGGTAGCTAATGGTTTTTGAGGATAGTATAAAATATTAGCCATGGTATCCATTCTAACAGAGTAGTTAGTCAAGAAAACCCCCATTGCTTGCTTACCCATAGCAGATTGATATGTGTTACGTGGAGATTGGTTATGATCTGGGAATGGAATAATCGAAGCGGCAACACCCAAAATCATAGACGGATGGATTTCACAATGGGTATAAGTATTCAAACTTGTGGTTGGTTTGATTCTCTTTGCAGGATCTCTTTCTTGTTCCTCCATTTGAATGGTCTTCTGCTCACTTTCGGATAAACTGGACTTACTGGCTTCTAAATCTTCTGGTGTCATAGCAATCATTATAGTTTCTTCTTCTTCGGCATCAACATATTCGATTATACCATCATTCACTAATGAAGACCAACCGTATCCTCTTTGGTCATCATCGTAGCCGAAATCGTCGTACTCAGCATCATTGATTTTCCTTATATGATCTTTTGTCAACATTAAGTCACCTTTGGTTTCACTATACTGACTGTCATCGACAACAAACAATGGCCTGTAAACACGACCAGCATCTGTGAAAATCTTGAATTCCCTTTCTCTGATATCTCTAATGATTGAAACTTCTGGAGAGATGTCACCTTTTCTTCTCAAACTACGAATAGTATCAACCAAAGATGCTGGGTCTCTATGAGTACCGACCCAAACACCATTCACAAACACTCTGGTGGAATCTGGGGAAGTAGAAGGTGAGTAATCTTCCAAAGGTTCCAAACCCCATTCTTCCAAAAACACCAAAATTGGCTCTGAAGAAGACCCAACAGAAATACAAGACATAAGTGAAAGATTTTTGACTAAACCACACGCTTGACCTTCAGGAGTTTCAGCAGGACATACAAGACCCCAATGAGTATTGTGCAATTGTCTTGGTTTGGCCAATTTACCATCTCTTCCAATTGGAGTATTAGTTCTTCTTAAATGTGATAAGGTCGAGGAATAAGTATATCTGTTCAACACTTGGGAGACACCAGCTCTGGAACTCATGGCTTTCTTTTGTTCACCCCAATTACCAGTAGCTAAGGAATAACGTAACCCATCGGTAATTGTTTGTGATTTGACTGCAAGAGTCAAGTTGAATTCTTTGTCATTTTCAACACATCTTTGCATATAATTGTAAATATCTTTGGTCAACTTTCTGAATAAGATACGGAATAAGTTAGCTAATAATGGACCAGCTAAATCCAATCTCTTTTTACCAAAATGATCCCTATCATCAGGCTCTTTTCTTTCCAATGCACACAACAACAATCTATTCACCATGTACCCTAAGAAGAATGCTTTTCTGGTAGCAAAACCTTCTTCTTGAGTAATATTGGGTAATAATTCTTTTTGTAAAATATCTCTGGCGTATTGTATACGCTTTTCTCTTCTGATACCTAAAACACCTCTTCTACCGATGAAATCAAGGGCAACTTCTTGTTCTTGGATGACGAAACCTTCTTCAACACAAGGTTTCAACATTTCCAACATTTGCCAATCATTAGCATCATAACAAATATGTTCCAAAATATCACCATCTGGGACAATACCCAATGCTCTGAAGACAATGACAATAGGAATGTCTTCTTTAATGTAAGGCAAGGTGGCTTTGATTGTTCTGCCGGAAGCCCCTTTGTCATCTCTACCATATAATTTGATTTGTAATGAAGAAATCAATCTTGAACCTTTTTCTAAAGCAGATCTGATTTCAGCTACATGAGAAATAGGAGAAGGAGCTGCCTTTTTGAAGACTTGAACGATGTTAGCAGCACTTCTTTCTTGTGCGATCAAGACTTTTTCTGACCCATTAATGACGAAGTAACCACCCATATCATAAGGACATTCTTTCAATTCATAAAATTCATGTTCAGCTAAATCACGTAACATACAGAACTTGGATCTCAACATGATAGGGACTTTACCCAAATAAACTTTGGTATCTGGTGCCTCACCTTCAACTTTTTCTTCTATCCATTCCAATTCATTATTTTTACGATCATTATCATCAGATTTGAATACTCTTTTGGTCATATCAACATATAATGGGGATGAGTACGTCAAGTTACGTAACCTGGCTTCTTGTGGAAACATAGGGTGAGTAGTACCATCACCTTCAGTTTGAGTTGGTTTAGAAATATAAATTTTCCCAAAGGAAATTTCATACCTCCTATTTTCATGGTCAGCTTCCGAAGTGTGTTGAGCCGGTTGATCAAGAACTAAATGTGAATCTTCCCAAACCAATTCTTGAATGGTCGTTTCGATGAATTCATCGAATGAATCCAACTGTTGAGATACCAACCCTTTCTCTTGGAAAAAAGACGATATTACAGTCCAACAATCTTCTGGTGTAATACTTTGATCATCAACATCGTAAGCATATTGGTCATCGACTTTTTGGTCTGCTGACATGATAAACAACTAAGCTATTGATAAAATTAGATCAAATAGTATTTCAAAAAGGTGATTCTTTTCAAAGTAGTTGATATTTACGTTGGTGCAGTTGAAAATTCACCTCAAAAACTTCAACGAGCGAGCATTCGGTTTTGCCACACTGCCTTCTTAACAGAGAAAATTTTTCCTCCGCTCAAAGTTTGGCTACCGGCTCTGGTCGCGCTAACTCCACTGTAGGCGAAGGTTAATAGTAAGGAAAATTTTTCAAAAGTTTGATAATAATTTGATTTGAAGATTGCAACATGTTCAAAAATCAAAAAGCCGTCGGAAGTATATGGAACTCATACATACAGTCCATCAGAAATATTCGTCACAAAGCTAGCGCAAAAAATTACCCACAAGTCCACATTGATGATGTTGTGCTTGATAAACCAAGATATGGGTTTCGTAAAGAAAGACCACCATTGTTATCTCAAACTGTCACTGATTCTATATTTCCAAGTGAAGATATAAGAGAATTGTATAAGAAAGAAGGTAAACCAGTTCCTATCAAGTATAAATCCCATAGTGACAAAATTTCCAGAAGAAATCTCGAAAGATTCCAAGATGAAGTTGCAACCGGAAAACCACATTTTAAAGTGGGAGAAAATGAAATTTATTTACCAAAAGCTCGTGTGTGCTTGTTAAGACCTAACGCCAAACATTCTCCTTACCAAGCTAAGTTCTTGGTTCCAAGAAATTTCAATAAGTTAGATTTAAGAGATTATTTATGGCATATATATGGTTTGAGAGCTTTAAATGTCACTGTTCAATTATTGCATGCCAAATGGGAAAGAGGTTTGAGAGACTTGGCCAGACATAGAGGTACCCAATACAAAAAGATGACTATTGATATGGAAGAACCTTTCATTTGGCCAGACTTACCTCCCGAAGCTAAGGACTTCAGTGCAAGTATTGACAACCAAAGAAAACTCATTGAAAGCAAGAATGCTCCAGGTTCTGACAAAAACAAACCAACTGATGCTTACGAAGGCTTATACAAAAAACCAACTTTACCAAACAAATTCATCACCAAGAGTTTTAAACAAAAATCTATCGCTAAAATAGAAAAGTACAATAAGAAAGCTGCTGTGCAAAATGATAGAAACTTGGTTAACAACTTTTTAGGTCACTGAAGCAAATTAATTCCACCTGTATATATAAATAATAAAGAACAATCGAAATAGTGTTATCGGCATACAAAATCTTTCCAAAATATCTCTATTGACATAGTTTTAACCTAACATATTAAACCAAAAATTACCTCTAAACTTCCCGAGACCACTAATAAATAAAACGTAACTATATAACCTGATAATCATAACCATAAAGTAGCAAACAAAATTCGATACCACCCAACTACCAAAGCCAACCTCTTTTCTCAACCTTCAGTTCATTGATTTCAACACCAGTGCCTTCAGACAAAGAGGGGTTCTCAACTACGTCAAAATCTTCGGTCAAATCATCTTTTCTGGTCATACCACCCAAAAAATCCTGGATCCTACCAGCATTGAAGGATTGACCGAACGAAGTAGGTTCGATATTGGAGGCCGGGCCTGCGTTCGAGCCATGCGCCTCCCTTACTGTCGCTTTGTCCTCATCATTTGGAAACCTGTTATTAATGATTCCACTAACAACAAGTTTCACAGGAAAAGGTGCTTTATTGAGAAGCTCCATCATGTATTTGTAGGCAATCTCTAGCAATTTCTGCGGATCGAACCCAGAATCATTGGATTGGATGTTTGATTTGAAGCTTTTAGTCGCTTGATTAAAACAGAATCCACAACCACTATTGAAAAACGTGTTCATGTCAAGCTCCAGGTTGTAATTTTGTATAGGTATTGATTTGAAGAATGGAGCAAGGAACCAAATAGAAACACCCAATCTAATAAGGGAATAAAATGGGACAATGCATTTGAGCAAAAGTATCGACGATATTATATCAAATGCTGAGCTAACAACCCAAAATATTAACCATTTGTTGATCTTGTTTCCCTGGTAAACTAACACTAACGCATCATCAGAGACTGGTTCATTATTACCCTGTGCTTTCTTCAATAAAGCATTCAATGGCACGTTTACACCGCCAATGGTGAACGAACCCTTGGTGAAAGTAGTACTGGATCTATTGTATTCCACGTATGCGTGGGAGGAAGCAAAAATTGGGTATATTTTAGTGGTAACTAAGCTAAAAAATATGTTAGTAACAGCACTGTATAACCAAATCAATTGGAGTGTCAATTTGGGGTATCCTATACATACCTTAAAAAAGTAATTAATGATGGCATTTATGACTATATTCGTCAATTATGTGAGTTCCTAAATTGTAATATAAGATCAAATATTTAAGTAAGGGTAATAAATTAATTAATTATAGTAAGATTACGTGCGATAAGATATGCTACGAAAAGGGATGATAGGTTTTGGTCTGGTTAATTGGTATTCACACTATGTCCGCTTATATAGTTAAAACAATTGATAAAATTCAAACAGTGAACTCGAAGCCTTTGGATTTCAACTTTTCAATATTGGAATCCCAGCTGATCTGTGCATAATCCATATTTCTGGCGATTTTGCTACAAGAAGAGGTGATACCTCCTGTAATCAAATATGAACCGTTGTCCTTAGACAATTCGAAGGAATCATCCATTGATGCCCGCAAAGTAGAATAGGCCCCAACCTCGGTGGTAACAGCCACCACGGAACTGATCGCCGATAAGGAGGCCTTTGCTAATGGCTTAAAAATTTTGAAAGTAGAGAGCATTGGATCGTATAGTTGACTGTTGATAACACCAGGGTGGATCGCAATACATAAAATCTTTGGGTGTTTTTCAGCTAATTTTTTTATAAAATGAATTGCTGCTAGCTTAGAGATACCATATCTCAAGAATGAGTATACCTGATCGGGTGTTCCTTTAACACCTGTTGTATCTTTGTTAAACTTCAAACACGAAAGGTGAGCCAAGGACGAAAGGTGGACTACCCTCGGTTCTTTCAGGACCTCTAATAGTGGCAACAAATTGAAAGTCAAAAGTACATGACCAAGAACATTAACTTGATATTGAATTTCAAAGCCGTCTTCAGTCATCTCATACGGACCACCTAATAATCCGGCATTATTGATTAACAAGTCCAATTGTTTCTCGGACTTTTTGAAATTCTCTGCTGCAGCTTCGACACTTTTAAGACTGGTCAAATCACATTTGATGTAGGTGAGGTCCCCCAAATATCTTTGATTTCTTTCCTCTTCTGTGTATTTACTTATTCTCTCTTCTGCTTCCTTTTTAATGTCTTCAATTGCTTTCAAACAACGTTCTTCATTTCTTCCTAGGATGTAAACTATATACCCATGAAGGTATAGATGTAAGACTGTGTAATACCCAACTCCTTGGTTACCACCAGTAATGACAGCTACCTTCCTGTCTACCTGGGAATTGTAGTATTTGGCTGTCTCGGGCTTGTAAAATGGCTTCGATTTGAATAACATGTTTAGTATGTTCGGTTGCAGAATTTTAGCATTGCATGTGCGAAATTTTGCGGCAAGGGGAAATTGAAATGGGGTTGGTGCAAAGTTTGATTTCAATGTTCAGAGTTTGCGTTGAGCAAAGAGATGCACACAGTCGAATCACATGATCTATAGAATGATGCTAACAATCTATTTCAAATTTTCAATTCGTTCCGATATGAATTTTTGAGCCGTTGTAATTTTTGTAATAGTTGCAAATTTCACCCTGCACGTTTTAAAGCGACATTTATGATTATTAGGGCAACTCACTCGGAAATGGATTACACTTTGCTTTCTCTTCGCATTTAATAGGCACTAAGGCATCTCTCGTACAGTCCACCAAGGCTTTTGGGTCTTATTTGAAATAATAACTACAGACGTATATAGATGGATGCAGTTTATTGTCGATCAGCAAATACATTCGAACTATAAATAGCCCTTGCAAACGGGCTTTTTCAGGGCCTAAGGTATTACTTCCACATGGAAGAGATTACACGAATCGCTGCATCAATATTTCCTGATTCGAAGAATAGCTGGCTCAAGGGTCGCGTTTCGTATTTTTCTTGGGATTTCCCAATTTGTTACAATTGTGATATTCGTAGTTTCTAAAAGCCTACTTTCGCTACTGCACCCTTTATTGTCAGAAACAGAGGCTTTTGAACTAAGCAGTTTTGCTCGATATCCGCTTTGTACAAAGTAGGGACGTTGTAATTGTAATGCGTACATACGATGCAAGAGCATGAATACTAAAGTTATGGATGCTCTTTTACACCTCTTTTGATTAGCGGACTTAAGAGAACCTTACTAACAGCATATATTTACTATTTTGCAATTTTAGTCACTCACGGGGCCTCATCTCTTCGAAAACCGTGAATTCAAGCTTCCTCAACCAGCTGAGCGCTTTCTCTTTGGGTAAATTTGAATTGACCTTCTGGTAAAATTTCTCAATCGAGCAGAGCTTTTGAGATTTTAATCCTAATTAGGATAAAAACCGAACAAACGCATCAATTTATTTTTAAAGATGTTTAAAAGCTGCAAGATTTCGTACCTCCGGATTAGAGCAAAGCACATGTTCATAACCGGACATTTTATTGTTCAAAATTTATAAAAGTATTGTCTTCAACTTCAGTTACGAAAACGATCTGTTTGTTTCGCTCCTCTGTCATGAGACAATAGGATTGGCGACTTAGGTGCCCTCAGATTTATCTTGATTAGTAAAAAATGTATGCATCTTGTTATCGAATCTATGCTGCAAATATTTTAATTGGACAAAACTTGACCCAGGCATCAGTGGTGTCGTATGGCCGGAATCTAGCAGGCAAAACGGTTTGTCGACTATGGTATATAGGAGAGATTTGAAAAAATATATAAAGAGGTCAGGTTTCCCTAGTTAGGATACTCTTCACTAATACTATCAAATCTTCCTTCAGATATCAAACAAATAACAGAAATGCAATTATCTTCCATATTCGCTTCATTGGTCTTAATCGCCGGTGCTTTGGCCGACACTACACACATTACTTCCAACACTGTCAGAAGTGGACAAACTGACTACACTTGTGACGATGTTGTAATCGACAAGGGTGTTTACTGGGATTTGGTTGACCACAAGAAATTCCACTCCCACGGTAACTTCCAAAATGAAGGTACTTTTTTCCTTGATTCAACTGACACTGACTACAATGTCGACTTCAAAATTTGGGGAATCAACAACCAAGTAGTTAATGACGGTAACATTACAGTCAAATCAGGTAAAGACTCATTCTGGTCTCCAAAATTCAGAATTAGCGGAGGTAGTTTCGAAAACAACGGTCAAATTTTTGTCAGCGGCTATGGTAATGCTGGCTTTCCTATTTCTCTGATCACAAGTACCAGTTTCAATAACAACGGTCTTTTATCATTTACTCAAGACAAAAGAAATGATGGTCTCGTCAAATTAGGTCAATTCTGGGGCTCTATGACCAACGATGGTACTGTCTGTTTAAATAATCAAGCTTTTGCCCAACAATCAAGAATCAATGGTAAAGGTTGTTTTGATATCGGTGAAAACTCAAATGCCTGGATCAGATCTGCTGCTTTGCCAGTCTCAGAAGATCAAGTGTTTTACTTTTCTTCAACTGGTGGTTCCATCAGAGTGGAAGCTATTTCTGCCCCTCAAACCTTCCACGTTAGAAATTGGGGTAATGGAAACATTATCGGTTTATCTTTACCAATTTCTAATTACAGATACTCGGCTGATGGTATCTTAACTCTTAAAGCTGGTCTTCTTGAATTTAACTTCGATATTGGTTCCGGCTATGACTTCTCAAAAATGCAAAGAGTAACTGCTGATTTCGGTACTGGTATTGGTACCGTCATCAATGGTGGTATTGTCTACGATGAAGCTGCTCCAAGTTCCGACAGACCAGATGTCTGTGCTGCTTGTGTTGACGCACCTGTTTCCCCATAATGCCAAAATTTAATGAATTATTACAATTACTTCTTCTGAAACCTTTGCTCACTTTTATAAATAAATAATTTTATCTAATTATACGTAAATCGAAAAAAAAATTCACACTGTTATCTACAAAAATCCAATCACTTTGATCCGAGTGTCAAATATGGCTAATAGAGTTAGTTGTTGTATTAGTATATCAGTATATAAACAATTAATTGTGAGAGTTTAGTTGGAAACAGTTTAATTTTGAATCAAAATCCCCCGTGTAAGCTTCCTCGGAAACTGACTTGAAAATAACATTCGACTTAGTTATGTAGTACATCTTGTCTTCGTTCAATTTGACAATAGAATTATGCCAGGGTGTCGGGATATGTAATAAGTCGTCGTAATTGGGAGCAGAGCATTCCTTCAACGATTTTATGACTCTACACCTCTCACTGCTGAGTAGCCTGACACCAAATTTGGGTCCTGAATTATTATGGGCATGAATAGATAGCCTCAAGTGCAACGGAAAAATCAATTCAACCAAATTAGAGTAAGCGTCGTTTCTTTTTATCATTTCGAAGGCAACCCTGGAGATGATTTTCTTTCGTTGCTTTTTGGAAGCAGAAACAATACTGGGATGCTGCTCTAAATCTTCCTCCATGAATTTAGCAAAACCTCTAAATAAAGACAATCTTGGGTGACCGGGAGTATTTATGTCAGCTTTAAGCTGCCCAGCATCGGTATCACAACTTTTCATCAACAATTTCCTGCAAGTTTCAGATATTTCATCGATTTTAGTCTCAACGTGGTGCAGAATTTCGATACTATCTAAAATTTCTGGCTCGATTGGGTATACGTCCAAAGGGAATAGGTCGAGTAAAGAACAAAATTTTATCAACTCTTTTCCATCGCTATTCAATTTATTGTATAGTTTCTTCAACTCAGAACCATACTTATTTACAACAATGTCGTCAACACCAATACAGTCGCTAAAAACATGTCCATCACTCACTATATGTATCACCATACCTGGGGCGTAAATTTGATTGACAGTTTTGGCAAACGAACATAGAGTTTCGAGAGCCAACTCTTCTCCCTTATCAGGCTTCCAACCTGAAACTTTATTCAAATTCGAAGACTTGCAAGGAAAAGCAGGTAATATGGCTTCGACAGGTAATCCTCTAGAGGTGAAGAAGTTTACTTTGTTGTAGAAAAGCTGTCTCCCTTCACTTTCCCATTTGTCATTCGCAGTAGTGTTCTTGAGCATATTTTCAAAAGTGGTGACGATGAACTTGGTAACTCTTTCTCTTTCGCAGTCATCGGTATATGCCAACGGAAAATCGATTCTACATGTGGACAAGACTAAATTGATTTTCCACTCATTGAAATCACTCAAATTTATCACCGTAGTCACAAGACCTACAACGCCACCACTTCTTTCTTTTTCCCAAACCAAAATTGGAAATTCCGCCAATTCAGAATTGTTCAAGTAAGTAAATTGCTTACCTTCGCTCTCCAAACTACTCATTTTTGGAAGCAATCCAGAAAAGTTTACTTCCTCATGAGCTCTGTATATGGTTTGGTTGATAAGTTTAAAATCATCATCCCGGAAATATATCATCAAAACTGCTTCGAAGAACGTTTTCTCGAAATTGCCTTTATCGCTGAGATTTAAAGAGCTGGTGGATTCTAGGATTGGTAACGGCATATTTGGGTTGGAGAGTGAAACTCATCTTGAGTGGTTTCCACGAATACTTTATACTCCAACGCAGTCTCAAAACTTACCCCAAAAGGAACATATTCTTGAATTGTAGAGCATGGTTGGCCCAAGGTTGGTTTCGGGTGGCAGCTGCGAAAAATCGGATGTGAAAATACTAGGAAAAAACAATTTTGCAGCCGTTCTTATATGAAGGAATAAGACGCATTGGGCAAGAACTTGAAGCGTAACAACTTTGGGAGTTGAGAACCCCTCAAGATAAATGAAGTGAGGCTGAATATGTCAACTCGATTTCACAACATGGTCTACAAATTATTCTTCTTGACTCTCTATGTGAGTATCGCTGTATTGGCCTTCCTAACTATAAGGGTGATTTTCCCTCCAAGGAACTTCCCAAAAAATATTCCCACTATCCCCTTTTATGTTTCCTTCCTTGGGTTATTCACCAAAATGGATCAAGAACAAATATATGAGAAGTATTTGAGGGAGAAGCTAGAAAAACATGGAGCTGCAAAGATATATTTTGCTTCAAGGTGGAATATCTTGGTAACAAGACCTGACTATCTAAAACAAGTCTTGTGTAATGACAAAACCTTCGTGAAAAGTGGCAATCATATCAAGATACCAGACTCTGTTCTTTCTAGGTACACCGGTGATAATATTATCAGTGCACATGGTGAAAGTTGGAAATTGTATCGTAAGATACTTACAACAGCTATTCAATTTCCCAACTTGAAACCGCTTGAAAGCAACTCTAAAAAATTGGTAGCTCATATAAACAAACATATCAAAGAAACTGGTAGTCAATATGTAAACATTATTGACGCCATTCAAAGGCTCACTCTACAAAATATAGGAGAGTCATATTTTGGTATTGATTTGAGACTTTTCGAAGTAGCTGTTCCCCTGATCACTACAAGATTAAAGTATGTTAAATCTCAAATTTTCAAGCCAATATTTATGAACTTTCCTGCTCTAGATAGTTTACCAATCCCCAGTAGAATAAAAGCAAGGTACCTTGTCGAACAATTTAGACATCATTTCTGCTCGTTAATTCGAGGCGTTCCACAAAATGAAGACAACAAAGAAACTATATCAAATAGGTTGGTAATGGCTATGAGAGAAGGTAAAATCACGGAGAAGCAATTTTGCGATAATTCAATGATAGTTATGATAGCAGGGCATGAGAACCCCCAATTGCTCTTGATCAGTTTGTTGTACGTACTTTCGACAAACCAGTCTGTTCAGACAACCTTGAGGCAATCCATTATTGCCCAAGAAAAAACCAGTGAATACAAAAACGCTTTTTTCGATGCAGTCATATATGAAACATTGAGATTGTTTCCTCCTTTGGGGCAGATTATTAATAGACAAACAAGCACAGAAGCTGTTTTAGGCAACTCGATAAAGCTTCCTAAGGGTGTTTACGTGGGGTACAACAACTTTGCCACTGGTAGGGACAGAGGTGTATGGGACAGGGCAAACGAGTTCCTTCCAGAACGATGGGGGTCAACATTTAAAGAAGTGACTGATAATTATATGCGAGCAAAAAGTAACGCTACCTTACCTGCCTTTCACGGCCGTAAAAGAGCATGTCTCGGTGAAAAGTTTGCTCTTAGAGAGATAAAAATCACTTTAACAGAATTGTTGAAAACTTTCAGAGTGGAACTCGATCCTACTTGGGAACAAAAGCTCACTGCCGCTGGACCAGTGAGTCCTCTATACCTCAAAGTTAAATTCGCCAAAATTTAGTTGCAAAATTATGTAGTGTGAAATTTACAATTTTATAAAATTAAAAACAGCGTAGCCAAATCCCCTTTAGAAATGAGCATTACAACTTCTACGTTTATATAGACCGGCGATATAAGATGAAAGTAGTCAAGGTTGAATAAAATGAGCAATTCACTCGAAGAGCTGAATTCTTCTGGTAAAGAAAAGAATACTCAGATTGAGCAAGCCGAACCATATACAGAGTTCTCGGATCGAAGGCAGCTTTTGATCCTAACTATTGTCACTATGGCCGGCTTCTTGGGACCTTTGGCTGGTAACATTTACATCCCTATTTTACCCCTATTAAAAAGAGTATTTCTGGTTTCACAGCTGACCATAAATGGGACTGTGTCAGTTTTCATGGCTGTTTTTGCAATATCTCCTCTATTTTGGGCTGCTTTAACAGATAAATACGGAAGAAAACCTTTATATCTTAGTTCATTGCTATTGTTTTTAACAGCAAACTTACTACTTACTTTTCTTCCTGCGAAGATAGAGGCTCTTTATGTTTTGAGAATAATGCAAGCAATAGGCTCCTCAAGCGTTCTTTCAGTGGGAGCGGCAACCGTTTCTGATATCACACCTCCTAAGAAAAGAGGAAGGGTCATCTCTTATTTTATGTTGGGACCACAATTAGGGCCCTTATTAGGACCATTAATCAGTTCGGTGGCAGGAGGAGGTAATTGGCGTTGGGTTTTCGCTTTTCTATCCATTGCAAACAGTATAGTGCTTATTTTTATACTTTTCTTACTCCCGGAAACTTCGAGGTCTTTTGTCGGAAAGGGTGGTATCTACAGAACGACAAATTGGAAACAGTGGCTTTTGAAACCTTATCTGTTTCCAAAAAAGCTACCCGAAAAGACCAATACTTTAGCCAAATCACCCAAATTAAGTCCTTTATTGTACTTAAGGCTTGTAAAATGTTATCCTGTCTTGGTAAGCTCCATCAATGGTGGTATATTATTCTTTTGTTTTTACTCTGTTAGTGTATCCTTCAACCAAGTACTCACAGATGCTCATGGATTTTCGAACCTACAAACAAGCCTTGCATATATCTGTCCCGGTGTTGGTCTAATTTCCGGCTCTTTGACCAGTGGAAGACTTTCCGATATTTTAAGAAAAAAAGTGGTGAATAAGAATTTGGAATTCGAACCAGAGAATAGAATTCCTCTGCAGTGTATTGGGCTCAGCATTGTTTCCTCGAGTCTAATATTCTATGGATGGGCAGGGGAAAGAGACTGGAATATCTCTGTTCTTTTCATTGCTACATATTTCACCTCTTTTGGAATGACTTGGGTCATGGTAACCAACATGACTTACTTGACAGAATGTACTGGTGGAGCCCCTGCTTCCAATGTAGCTTTTGCAACTTTCATGAGGAACGTGGGAGCAGCTATAGCTTCTGGAGTTACAGCAAAATTGATTCAATCACTAGGTTATGGATGGTGTTTCACCATGCTATCGTTGATCAATACGCTTGGCATTCCATTGGTTATTATACTTTATTTGAGAGGAAAAGATTGGCGTGAAGAATACCAAACCAGGCAAGAATGCCAAAGATCCCAAAATATGGGCTCAGTTTAATATCAATTATCGTTTGAGGCTATCTCTAAGGTTTAATAGTACTGTTGTAATTTAATATACATACGAATTGAGTGAGTTGAGGTTGTCGTCCCTTTTGGTTTTAATGTTGAATTTTGCATATGGGGAACAATTTTAAGCCCATTTACCGAGTACACTCATAAGAACAAAACCCAAAAGAAGAGAAACAAAAGCAAAACAAGTATGCAACCAAGGAGCACGAGAAAGAGGCCCAAAGATCCAGTCATGTACCCACATGCCAACAATACCAATCCAAATCAATATACCAGCTGAAAGAGCATCTAAAGTACCAATTGCAATAATAGTTGATGGATCATTACCATTGAAGGAATGTAAAACTCCAGTTCCTATACTCATACCAATAGGCGTAATCAAGGAGAAAGCCGTTGCCATCAAAAACTTATTGGAACTTGTAATTTCGTTGATTGTGGCAATCCTTGAGCCAAGGGCTAGACCTTCGAAGAATTGATGGAACACTATAACAATGAATAAAGTGATAAAGTAGGAGTCCCCAGCAACAACGAGAGTGATTCCAATCAAAATAGAGTGAAAAAGAATTCCAAGTTCTAATAGCAAGACCGAGACTTTGTCGTTCATCACATCAACAGAAACACTGGAATGATCATCAACACTTTCCAAGTCAGTCTTTTTATTATTCCTTTCCCCATTTCTGTCTTTTAAGTTACTTTGAAACCTCTCAGATCTTAATGCAACCATTCTTCTGCTTATGTATTCAACTAAGAAAGCAAGAAGTATTCCAGCCATAACTATCGCAGCACAGGTGGCTTCGTAATTGATACCGGTTAAACAATCACTCGAAAACATTGATTGGGCATGGGTCAATAGGTGCACAAATGAAGTGGAGATAATAACACCAGTTCCAAATTGCTTGAAAATTGTAAAAGCGATGCCTTCAGTATTGAATTTTAAGAACATCTTCAACAATAATGGGCCAAAGCAGCCAACAGCACTAGTTGCTAACATACCGAAAATCAAACCAATTCTCAACGGAATGTTGTAGTCTCTTTCAACCTTGGAACATTGGTTCGTGCTACCATGCGAGTGTTCGTCAGAGCTCCCTTTAACGGTGCAATGTTCAACTCCAGCGTGGAAGTGACATTCCATTTCCTCTTCGTCATGACTATGATCATCATGATCATGGACCGTTGCAGTCGAACTTGCATCAGATGAGGATGCGGTGCTGGAAGCGAGAATGAATTCGACCTCTTCTTCACCATTCATGCAGTAAGTACTTGAATCATGATTATGACAGTTAGTGTAGCTCGAAACTGCATTATTAGTACTTGGAGATGGTGTCACCAGTCCTTCATTTCCCTTGCTGTCTAGACATAAATAATCGCTACCATGAAAATGGCACTCTGTGATACTCTCGCCGTATGATAATGCGAGCAAAACAAGGAAAGCTATTTTGAACATCCTATTATATTGGAAACAATTTATTATTGCCAAACCATGGTTTATATACGGTCCTTTTCCAGTGTAGGGCGATAAATGCCAAGATAACATCTGGGTACCACCTTTGAAGTTATTGCAGCGAGGAGCGAAGTAGTGCTGGAACCGGTTGCAAAATTTAGCGGTGTCTAAACCCAGATCCTAAGGCTTGCGATGTCCTTCAGTCAAAGCGATAGAGACAAATCATGGTATTGAGCTGTCCTCATCGAAAATGGACTGAGTGGGGGCAACTTTATGATTCTCCTTCGCTATTCTACAAATTTAATTTCCAAAAAGTCTGGTGAACAGAAGGTGCAAAGCAGCGTCAAAGGATTTGTAAAGTGGAATGTCTGTTGCATTCGAGCGAGAGCTGGGTTCACCCCCAACTTTATCTGCTTCGAAACGGTGATAAAATTTGTAGCAACAGAGTTTACCGTGCCTTATAGATTTTTTCTGTTTGGTTTCATCAAATATTGAAGATTCAAGACTAAAAGCAACTCATTTCTCAGATCTATTTATCTATAAAGTCGTGATTGTTGTTCACATATGTTAGATGACTAGTTTGTTTATTAAAAATTCATAAACACATTAATATATATATAATTCACTATGAAAAGGTTAAAGGCCTTCGACTCGAAATCTTAAATTCGAGACAGTGAAATTAAAACAAACTTTAGAGAGTTATAAGTACATTATTGTCCTTTACTCAATATGTATAAGAGCGGAGGGCCGAGTATATCAAGCCTGGTTATGAGTTCAAGATATAAATGCTTCACTTACAATGCACAGGCTCTTTAGACCATGAAAAAATCCCCAATTATACCAATAGTTGAGATTAAGAAAGTAAGTCCTAAACAGCCGGAACCAACCAAATAAACGGATTTCAAATTGATATAGCTTTTTCTCATTTCTTTCTTGAAAAGAGCTAAGTTTATTTCGTCCTCGATGCTTTCACCAGATCCTTCTGAGGCATTGGGTTTTGGTGAAGCTGGGGTAGATTGAGGTGGCGTGGTGGTGGTGCTGGAAGAATCTTCATCGGAGACATGAATATATGATTTACCTAAGTCATCGTCATTGGCAACTGGTTCCAAAGGTTTAGTAGTAGAAGCAGTAGTGGAATTGTTCGAGGATTTTGGTACTTTGAATTGGCTCAATCTTTTTGAATCTTTATATGAGGCGGCAAAAGTGTAACCATAACTCAAGATACCTCCCACGATTGAGTAAATCAAATAAGGATGTTTTTCGCTGACCGGACTATACTTATAACTCAAGTATAAAGAAGTGGTTGAGACGAAAAACAACACCTTATCCAATACTTTACCGTACTTGACAATGTTCCAGGTTTTGTTACTGACTTGGGTCGTTAACTCATCTATTAATTTGGGAATGGTCTCGATACTTTGATAGGCCAAAGACCCGCTCAATAACCCTAAAGAGCCGACTCCAATTATTTTGATTGTGTTGATACAAGTGCCCGTCATTTCTATTTGATACGCTGAATAAGGATAGTATTAATATTTATCCTTTTTGTTAAAAAGGGATGATTAAATCAAAATGCGATTTGTCCTATAATTTGATCATTGAACACGACCATCCGTTTGGGTACCTGATCACCTGACTAACGGCTAAACTACACACGGCAAAGCCGTTGGGTCTACAAAAAGCGGTACAATTGAGTATTAATTATCTTATCTAGCTGGATACAAGAGACGATCAGATGTTTCGTCAATTTCATGATGTGGTGTATAGTTCTGCAGATTCGTGAGAGAATTGTGAGTACCTGAGTCGCCATACTCATTGGAGGTATCTGCAAGTTCTCTCTGCCTATGTTCGAGTGTCGTTGTAGTTCTTTTGAGGGCTGTTCGGGGCCAGGCAGCTTTATTAAAGAGTGAATCAACATCTTCTATAGCAACGCCTTTGGTCTCGGGGTATAATAGTATGAAAAGTGTTATTGATATGGATAACATGCCTGCAAAGAGCAAGAATATACCATAATCGAGATAGTCTATCATGTTCTGCGAATAGCGGGCAAATATAAATGCCCAGAGCCAATTTGAGGATGCATTGAAGCACTGGCTTAAGCTTTTAACATTCAGGTCGAATATTTCTGACATATAGACCCACGGAAAACCCGACCAAGAGAAGGCAAATGCAACTGTCCATAAATAAAACATTGAAAGAGCAAAACTAGAGCCAGCAGTGAATGATTCGCCCTGTTCAGACTTTGATTTTGCAACTTTGACGAGTATTCCCAATACTAATAAGCAGCCAATGCATATCAAACTACCGATCACCACAGGTGGCTTTCTTCCGTATCTATCGACCACGAGAAAAGCCCAAAGGAAGCAGCATATACCTTTCAAAAGCCCAAATATACCTGTTGTTAGCAACCCTGACTTGGTCGAATCGATCCCTAGTGTCTTCAATATTGATAAGGAATAATATATGATGGCATTTATACCTGTTGTGTTTTGAAAAATGAAGAGCATTAATGTCAAGGCTAGTTTATACCTATTGAGGTCATTTTTGAATAGTAGCTTAAAAGGTCCAAAGAATTCGGATCCTAGGACTGACTTTCTTTCACGGGTCTCAAATTCCATCACGTTTAGCTCTGAATGTAATTGTTCTGAGTCTCTTGTAAGCTCTCTGAAATAACACAATGCCCGAATTCCTTCTTCTTTTCTGTTTTTAATGAGCAACCACCGGGGTGACTCCTTTAAGAAGAAGACACCGATAAGAAATAACCCAGCTGGAATTATCTGAATAGCTATAGGGACCTTCCATTGACTTTTGCTATCAAGCAATTCTTCGGCACCATAGTTGATAAAGAACCCTAAAACGCCTCCTACCTGCCAAAAGATTTCGTACATCCCAATGAGTCTCCCCCGCAAAGATGGTGGACTTATTTCTGATATATACATAGTTGAAATGTTAGAAACGGCTCCAATTCCGACCCCAGTTATGAGACGTCCGTAAACCAACCACATAATACCCCAACGATTGCTTGCAATCATCTGAAGGACGGATCCGATCGTGATAAATCCACCTGCAATTTTGAATCCTTTTACTCTACCGAAATATATCGATATTGGGTAAACGAGATAACACCCTAAAAAGGCTCCAATATGGAAAAGAGAAATGATATCAGCTCTTAGTTTGACAGCATCCTTTGGGTCTAGATTTTCAAACCCGAACTCAATTAAAAAGCCAGGAAGGTTGAGAACTCCACCTATGAATCCAGCATCATAGCCAATAATGAATGCTGCGAAGGAAGCTACCGAGGCTGCAAAATGCACACGAGGTTTATTTAACCCCAAGAAGGTCGGGGTTAAGGACGTTCTCATTAAGTGACTAAGAGGAATTAGAGAAGTTTGGGAAATCTAAAAGCAAAAAGCAAATTGTGTCAAGTATCAAAACATTCGTGAGCCCATGTGTGCAAGCGTGCGGATCGTTATCAGTTAGATTAGGACCAGCCGAGGTGGGGTAACGATAAGGCATAATTTAAGACAATGCTACAGCCGGCCCTTTGTTGTCATAATTAACCTGAATACAATGTATTGCATTCTTGGTCGATTAGCCCGATAGGAAAGCGAAAACTTCAAAACATTGTATAGAGAGAGTTTTTATTGATTACGTCGTTCGGAAGCAGATTATCTATCATTAATATCATTACATGTTAAAGTCTAAATATCCTTGAAACCATGCAACAAGGATGTCGATTTGGAGAGCCTTTATGATGGAAGTATAAAGTCAGGGGCTACCTTCGGATCGATTTTTACTGAATTTATGTCGAAGCTCTCGATCAATAATTCGACTTGAATTCTTCCACCTTTAGACCCGGTGAATCTTCTATATTCTTCACTAACACTGGCCAAATTCCAGTTCTGGATTCTTCTTAAGCATCCTATCACGGTTCCGGTTCTGTGTCTCCCCATCCCACAACAAACAAGTAAGGGATAATTCTCCTTGTTGCTTATTATTTCCAAAGATCTTGTTATCGTGACATCATTTAAGGTATCCCAAGGGTTTATGTTCGAAGAAAAATTGTAATTAAAATCGTAGTTATTAATCATACCAACAAACTCTAAGTTGATATTATTCAAAGAGCAATAATCCAAAAATTCTTCTTGTGGCTCTTCAGTGGCCAACCATACAATGGTTTTAAGATTCAAATCTTTCAAGAAACTCTCATTTATGATAGTAGGTTGACCGGATCGATATAATTGGTGTTCCACTGGACAAAAATTCAAAGGCGGTATGATTCTGAGTTTGGGTGGACGAGTGATTTTTGTGAGTTCTTCTTCTTCCATATTTTTTTTTCACTTGATTTGTGCTGGTGATACTATTCCGAAGTTGACTATCCGGATGTAAACAATTAGAGATAGTAATTACTCCGAAACCCTGGTTTTATAGGTTCAAGCTAATTTGAGATTGGAAAAATTCGTTGCAGGCTTCGCATACAAACGGGAGAACTTCAGGATCCTGTCTATAGGACGAGGTGAGAGTGAGAGTGAATTGGAGAAACTTTTTCAACCTTCAAGACACGGTTACAACATTGGGAAACAAACATGGTTAAAGGAAAAGCTGCTGCCACTAATAAAACAAGATTCTACAACGAATTGAATAGTGCTATAACAACCACCTACAATGATTATATAAAGTCATTGACTCCAAGAACCAAATTGATTGATTCATTTTTAGCATATCTTTTAGTGCTTGGAATATTACAATTCATTTATGTCTTATTAATTGGTAACTTCCCGTTCAATGCATTTTTAGGAGGATTCTCTTCTTGTGTGGGTCAATTTGTTTTAACGGTCAACTTAAGATTGCAATATAATGAACAAAACTTTTCACAGTTCACTTCTAGCCCTGAAAGATCATTTGGTGACTTTATTTTTGCTAGTTTGATTTTGCACTTTATAGTGTATCATTTTATCAATTGAATTAAAATTTTAAGGGTGGTTGGTTTTTATTGGCTTGAACCATTGTCGATGAATACAAGTGGTATTGATTGATTCAATTCTTCGAGTAATCACTATTTAAATAAGCTAGAGGTATTCAATAAGCTATAATCAAATTTTAAGAATCTAAAAATTGTATAGAATTTTAAATAAGCTTTTTGTATATAAGGAATAAAAAAGGACAGAAAAAATTAAATGATACTATTAAAACATCAAGGCTGAAGGACACATCAACAAACCCAGAATAAAAATAAAGAACGTAACTTACCTTGAACAATACTGCGGACCGAGGCTCATCCACTTTTAATTCAAGTAAACAAATTTAAGGAAATTTTCAATTCGGCGGATTTAAACGATAACACAACAGCCGGATTTCTCTTTTGATTCATTACCAGATGAAGACTTGTTTTGTTGTGTTCTATTATTAGAAGGAGTTTTAGGTTTGGAGGCTTCTTTAGATTCAGGAGCTTGATCTGGTGAAGCTTGATCATTTACAGTATCATCAGTGACAGGAGCCTCAGTCACTTTTGGTTTATTATTATCTCTGACACTTCTTACTAAATCGTAAAAAGCTTCTTCAACATTTATGCTTTGCTTAGCGGAGGTTTCAATGAATTTACAATTATTGAATTGTTGAGCTAACAATTCTCCTTCTTCGTAACTTACTTGTCTTTCATTTTCTAGATCACATTTGTTACCAACAAGAACAATTGGAACATTTTCGGTCTCTTTTACTCTCAAAATTTGTTCATAAAAATTAGTTAATTCGTCTAAGGATGACTTAGAGTCAATTGAATACACTAGTAAAAACCCTTCACCAGTTCTCATATATTGTTCTCTCATGGCACTGTATTCTTCCTGACCAGCGGTGTCCAAAATATCTAATAACACTTGGTCATCATCGATATTATATTGCTTTCTATAACTGTCTTCAATAGTAGGATCGTATTCGGTTAAGAAATGTCCTTGAATTAATCTGATGGTCAAAGCACTTTTACCGACACCACCACCACCAACAACGACTAATTTATATTCTTTCATTATTAATTGGAATAAGTTTTTGAGTAGGAATTATAAAGTCTGAAAAATTCGACTAGTAATTTCTTTGATGCTAAACAATTGAATGGAGGATACAGTATAGCAACTAACGAATGAATAAAGGAAATTCGAAGATTTATCTAGAAGGAAGCAATAGAAGTTTGAATTTGTTCAATTTATCCAATCAATTAGGAGTTACGAATTGATTTTTTTTTATGGAGGGTCCAAGATGTTTATCTTCTGCAAACAGTATTGTCGAGAATTAAAAAAGGAAATGTTTTAAGGTTTATGAGTGAAGAGAATTTTTTTCGGATACTGTTTGTCCACCAAACAATGCGACATAGTATGCTAAATTTGACTTTATGTAAGGAAACGAGCCGAACAAATTCGTCAAGCTATTGCTACTCCACCTTGAAGTGTTAAAAGCTTAATTACAAGAGCAAAATGTCTTCATATAGTAGAAAGGGACATTCGAATTATGTTGTTACTAACCTATTTATCGTAATTATTACAGGGTACTGTAACTGGCGCTCGTTCAATAAAATGCGCAAATTCTTAAATCTAAGCGCTCCGTCAGGTTTCACTTTTTGAGCTTTTTCTGCTTAAATAAGCAATCATCACAATACCATTTACCTTTTGGTGGGTGCTTGAACCCTATGCAAGGAAGATGGAACCATTCTCTTCTACAATCATCGCCGTCGCATCCAACCATTTCCCCAAATGAAACTTGATTACAATAACAATAGGTCTGTTCATGATCATTTTCTTCCTTCGTGACTTTAGCTTTTTTATTTTTCGGTTGTGCACTTATCCGAACATTTTCATTATTCAAATCATTAACATTAACTCTTGGTAGCTCGCCAGTATAGTTACCTTGTAATTGATTGCTATTGATTTGGTTATCAGTCGAAGATGTTGTATCTGTTCCATTACCGAAATTAGTATTCAATGGTACCTGAGTAACTCTGGAATTGGTTGTCACTACACTATTCCCGTGGTTTAATACACCTTGTGTTGAACTTGGTGCAGATGAGGTATTACCATCCTTTTCTTTTCTATTTCTCTTTTTCTTTTCAAGCCCTGGTGTTTGTTCTTTTCTATTACTGGGCCCAGGGGTATCGTCGTCTTTTGATTGTTTTTTAGCCGCTAATGCTTCTCTCCTACTCTCAGATCTTGCACTTTGAGCAGACTTGTTTGGATTACTATGATCCAAGGGTGAAGATGAGTCCATTATCATAGCCGGATGATTCAATGGCCCAATTCTTATTGATTCCGGTATTTCATTATTGCTGATTATCAATTTATAATCATTATTGATTCTGAATAGATGTTTCTCTATCACATCACTAGCAATAGCAGTAACATGCATTTTTTCCTCTAAACACGGAATTATATCGTGAAGGTTATCTCTGATAGTCTGTAATTTTTTAGTGTTGAGTTTTTCGATTTTATCTTCAGACAGGGACCGACTGTCATTATCACTATGACTGTTCTTGAGATCGTTATCTTGATTGTCATCAATGGGATGTAATTCTTCGAGATATTTATCAATCTTGTGCTTTATTATAGGAACAGTGCCTATACATTTGGCATCTATTTCCTTCAATAATGTGAAATACTTGATGATGTCTAAGGGTAAGGCTTCAAAAGCATCACTTACGTCGTTCAATCCTGGTAATAACTCATTGACATTATTTATTATCTTGGATTTGTTGAGATAATTCTCTAGTATTTTTTTATTCTGACTGGCTTTTTTCTTGTGAATCAACCTTTTCGATTTTTGCCTTGATAATTCCAATGACATGGTTCTAATCTATTATAAGGAGAGAAAAATTTATCAATTCGAGAGTCTCAATATTTCGTTAGAATCTTGGTGCAAGGATCTTGGTGCAAGAGTACCAGGCAAAGAGGTCGGGTTTTAGATTTTGCCGTCGCGGTTCAGATTGTGGGTGGGGATTAGGTGCGGCATCAAACAAACACCAACGTAGAACTGTGGAGTTTTCTATACTTATGCCTAATCCGATATAAAAATTCGCAACCAACACACACTAATTGATTGAGATAATATATTCGACAAGTGCTTGAGAACTAATCAGATTTCAAACAAACGATAGTGTCTCCCATCAGCAAGCCATTTCTGAGATTAACTACGGGCTTTTCGAGTCTAAAACAACGTTTTCTCGAGAGTGTCAAAATCATTTTATTTTGCGTAGAAACTGTGGACCCTTGCACATTTAAGCCAAAAATGAACTCAGTAGGATTTTATTACATAAGATCACGTGAACTGATTTTATTGGGCCGTTTAAAGCAAAAAAAAATTAATTCATATAATGTCATCAATTTCTGTTGTTTTTCCAGTTTCCCCTGATCTAAGACTAAGGAACCTTTTTTTTTAAAACCCTGTATTTGGATGCTGGTCTCGGATTCTTTTCACAATTAGTCAACATATATCCTTACTTTATTAATTTATTGCAGAATCAATTTATTTTTCCTAACTTAAGAGTGAGCGTGTTTCGTGTATAATGGCGTATGATAATTCTCAAGAGAGATTATCTTATACCATAAACCTGCCAACAGCTTCACATTCACCACAAGCATTCCCCCAACATCCAAGTCATAACTTACATCGACAATCTTCCCTTGCAAACTTGAAATTACAACAAACGAGCAATGAATCGTATCAAAGAGCTTCTCCTATAGATCAGCCCCATCAAAGAAGTTTATCCCATATGAATCTCCCCGGTATAAATTCTCTCGATAACTCGGGCCAAATTGATAATGGCAATAGCAATTTTGCAAACCGAAGTCGATTAAACCCATTAACTAACGAAAACCAATTTGACAATCATAATAATAATCACAACCATAACCCCCATCGAATAATAAGTGATAATATACTTTCTTCCAACGGTGGCTTGTCAGGTATGAGCACCCTCAACAATAATGGAAATGACAGTAATCCACATTCATCACATACGTCGCAGGCAACATCCCCAACTGAAGAAGATAAACGGTTCTTCAAATTAGCAAAAGAAGCGATTGTAGCAACTGCTAATGCAAGCTCTTCAACCCAAAATAAGAAGATTCTCGATCCTACTTTAAATGATTTATTCACTAGATTACAATATGTGAGCTCTCCACATGGGAACCCAATAAAAAATGGCGATAACATAAAGGTTAATGAGAACGGTCAGTTAATGATTCATGAGTTTTATAAAGGATTTCCCAATTTGAATAACAACATATTTCAAGGTAATTATAGAGAAAATGAAGTTTACAACAATCAATATAATAACGAATCCAGCAAGCTTATCGGCGAGAACCCATTAAACGGTTTGCTACCAGAAGACAGAAAATTTCAGTGCTTAAAGTGTCTCATGAATTTCAAAAGATCAAGTGATCTAAAAAGACACGAGAAACAACACTTGGAAATTCCTCCTAATATATGCGCTTCATGTGGTAAAGGGTTTGCCAGAAAAGATGCTTTGAAACGACATGTGGGAACTGCCACTTGTAAAAGAAATGCCGAAAAGCAGCTCTACATGGAAAATCTACAATTTTTGAAAGATTGACGTTCGGACTTAAAAAAAGAAGCTACAGCTTTAGAACATTTAACATTCGGATTTAGAATTATGGCGTAAATATACACTAGGTTTTTTTTTTGTGCATCAGTTGAGGTAATCCGTTATCAATCATTTGATGCGTTAAGTTTTTCCCCAGTACAATCACATGATTCACCGATGTGACTCAGTCAGATAATCCGAGAGTCATGAGCAGTACAAATTTGAGAAACGAATATCTCGGGGTAAAGGAAAGACTCTTAGCTTCAAGTCTTGCTGTTCCTGATGGGACAAAACGTTTTTTTATTTGATAGCGAGGAGCTGACATATGGTTTCATTCAGCCGTAGTATTGTAGAAAGGGTGAGCGCTTCACTTATCTGCTTCCTTTGAAATCTTTGTGCAGCTTGTAATTGAGATCTCTAATTAAGCGTCATTACGGAATTTCTCGCTTGCTACGTAGCCAATCTTGTGAAATATGTGGAAAAAGAAATTTTTTTACTACCAACCCGCTTTCGGATGTTTGTTACGGGATCTATGAGAAGTAAGTGATCTACCTCGGACATAATCATTTTGGGTTGAAATTTTCCAGCTATATTTATACCAATATAATTCCAGACTCCCAATTTTTTGCAAACAACTTGGTTGGCTAATATCAATTTTATCAAACAAAGTTCCAAAGAGAAATGTCAAGTGCTAGTGAAAGATTATTGCAGTTGTCTCAAATACTTTACCCTTCCTTATCAATTAACCAGACTTCAGCTCAAAAGTCGTTGTCTCCTGAACATCCATTCAGAATTGCAGTGATTGGTTCAGGTAATTGGGGTACTACTATTGCTAAAATCTTAGCAGAAAATGCTGGGGCAAGACCCCACTTATTCAGACATCACGTAAAAATGTGGGTATTCGAAGAAAAAATTGATGGGGAAAATTTGACTTCTATTATCAATAATAAGCATGAGAATGTCAAATATTTACCAGGTGTGACATTACCCAAAAACTTGGTAGCTGTGCCTGATATCGTGGAAACTGCTAAAGATGCTGATTTATTAGTTTTCAACTTACCCCACCAATTCCTTCATAATATTTGCAAACAATTGAAAGGTAATTTGAAACCTGAATGTAGGGCTATTTCTTGTTTGAAAGGGCTTGAAGTTACTCCTGAGGGTTGTAAATTGTTGAGTACCTATATCACTGAGCAATTAGGAATTCAATGTGGCTCATTATCCGGTGCCAACTTGGCACCAGAAGTGGCTAGAGGTAAATGGTCTGAGACAACTGTCGCATATCCAATTCCTAAAGACTTTAAAGGTGAAGGTAAGGATATTGATCATTATGTATTGAAAGCTGCTTTCCATAGGTCCTATTTCCATGTCAACGTTATCGACGATGTGGCAGGTGTATCAGTAGCTGGTGCTTTGAAAAATATTGTGGCATTAGCTGTTGGTTTCGTAGAAGGTTTAGGATGGGGTGACAATGCCAAAGCTGCTATTATGAGAGTTGGTTTGTTAGAAACCATCAAGTTTAGCGAAACATTTTTCCCTGAATCTAAAGCTGACACTTTCACGGCTGAATCTGCCGGTGTAGCTGATTTAATAACCACATGCTCTGGTGGTAGAAATGTTAAAGTGGGTAGATACATGGCTGAAACTGGTGAGTCTGCTGAAATTGCTGAAAAGAAGTTGTTGAACGGCCAATCCTCGCAAGGTATCATCACTGCTAAAGAAGTCCATGAGCTCTTGACTAATGTTAATAAGTTGGACGAATTTCCTCTCTTTGAAGCCACTTATCAAATCATTTACGGATCTGAATCTATCGAAAACTTGCCACTTTTATTGGAAAACAAATAAGTTGGTTCTCTTGAAAAGCGGTGAGTCTTTCAAAATTTAGATCAACTCAAACAAGCATTCTCGATCTTATTTATTTCATTCTTATACAGTCATAGAGTTCATGTATTTTATTTTACATGTATAAAGTTACAACAAATTAATTGATACAAAAGAAAAACAAACTTACTATACTTTTGCCCGTTTAGCTTCTTGATCTTTAGAACCCTCAGATTGTCTTTTGCTCCTCTTGTTCCTATATTTGACCAAAAATTTTTCCATGTATCCCCTGGTAAAATCTTTGATTTTTTTCAATTTGGCGTTATCAAATTCGGTAGGAGGAATCTTTTGTGAGTCCTTAGCCATCTCCTTTTGTACAAGTATATGCACCACTTCTCTAGCATTCTGCTTGACCAAGTCTCTACCAATTTCTCCTTCAAACTTTTTGATAAAGTTGGGCACACTCTTAGCGAAAGCAGCTCCCCAAAGCTCTTCGGCCGTACCTTGCTTGGGTTTGCTTTGTTTTGCTTTGTCCTTTGACCCAGCTTTGGATTTTGCCTTAGCTTTGGCCTTGGCTTTTGCTTTTGCTCTTTCAGCAGTCTCCTGTCTATTTCTCTCTTCCATAATTTTACGCTCCTCGTTTTCTTTTTGACTCTGTAGGATTAGATCTTGCAACGATTTCTGCTTATTCAAAGTATCGAGCCATTGTTGCTCTTTTTCCTTTCTTAACCTTTCAGCTTCAGCTTCAGCTAACCTGGACTCATTATTACCTCTCAGGGGCCCATCTACCCTAGGACCTCTTGGGAAGTTGGAACTTTTGTGAGTATTGCCAAAACCAGAAGATGCCAACTTGTCAAAGGTGGCATTATAATCGATCTTGGGTTTATCATCTAAGCTTGGCCGACGGCGAGATATTTGATTGATAGATTTATCATTTTCCAAGTTGTTATTGCCTTGAGAACTATGCCGGGATGCTCCAGGACGGGAGCCGATACTGGGGTCGACCGGCTTAACCCACGTCGATTCTCCCAACTCTCTATTGAAATAATACGTTTTACCTGTACGTGGGTCCCATGCACTTCCCCAACCTGGAGGTGAGTCATCATTTTCAGCACCAGTTCTATTACCGTTTTCAGAGTGGGTACTTGCTTGGTTATAGTCCTTATGAGTTTCATGCCCATTATTAACGTTTCCTTGATCTCTTGCGACAGGGGACCTGCTTGAGTTCTTGGAGTCTGGTGACAGAGATCTTGCACCAAGAGAAGTTTGCTTTTCTGATGAATTAGTTAATTTGGGGATTCTATATGCCATCTTCAACTTGCTCCATTCATTCAATAAGCTAGTACAGAGAGACTTGATATCGTCATTCTTAGTTGAAGAGGAAATGTCCTTTATAACGTCTTCAATTTGAGAAGAACTGATTTTATTTCTAGTCATAGTTGGCCATTTGCTTAACACTTCTAAAATCATTCTAACGATATCCTCGTCCTCCTTGGCATAGCTTTTCAAAATGGTTGACAACGTCTTATATCCATGCATCTTCACAATTTGTAAATTGATATTTTGATCAGTAGTGAGGTAAATTCTCTCGATTAATTTTTTATTGATGTGGTGATCTTGTGTTTTCATCAAAGCAGCCATAACTCTGGTTACGTCCAAATCGCTCGACAATTCTGTCACAGGAATGGACTTGACGAATTCCTCATTGATTACCAAATCATCATTTTGCTGCTTGGACCTTAAATGTTTATTTTCCTTTAACCACTTCTTCTCTTGTTTCAACGTGACCCCTAATGCTTCACTAATTCCTTCTGGCAAGAGCAAAGCAGCATCAGTCTGAGTTTTTCCCCCCATGAATTTGATACAGTTTGGTTCTCCACAATAACATGGTTGTGATTGAGCTCCATATCTATCAACATTGTAGTCAAAGGTGATTTCCTCGCCTTTTATAATCGTCCGTTTTGCAAATATCCCCATTCTTAATTTATCGCCCACAACCCATTTGTCAACAAATGCATTTGGGTTACAAGAGTGGTTAACGAATCTGGCTAGCGAACCTTTAATGGTAGCATCGATAAAAGACTCTTTCTTCAACATCATGAAATAAAAGTGTTTGAGGTTTTTCGTATCGTAATCCACCATTCTTTTCCTGAAAGTTGTTTCATCGATAACTTCACCAATATATTCATAGATGAAAGATCCTTCTTCTAGCACTTCATCTGCCCTGACCCCATAACCTTTCTTCTCTGTTTGGAAAACTGTTATTGGAGCGTATTGTTTTTGTTGGAATCTTTGATTTTGACAGTTATCACCACACCCACAATATTTGTTTACACACTCGACGGAAGTGGCACGGTTGATACATCCACTATCATCTCCACATGCGGTGTTCAACTGAAGTTTACTATCCCAGCTTTCATGACAATCACAAGTCATATTCTCATTTTGACCTGAGTCTCCAAGCAGTTTGTTAATATAAATACATTCTGAAATTTGTTGAAATGTCTTTTTAGCCTCATTAGTTTTGCTTGGTTCATCCGTATACAATGCCGGTGTTCGAGGTCCACTTGTCTGTATTTCTTCCTCTGGGTCAGACATGGAAACTGTTTTGGTAGTGAATAATTTTTCAACCGAGAGAAAAAATAACCATCTGCAACCTGCGAACGAAAGCTTCAATAGTATCAAGATAGTCAGAAGCCTCTACTGGGCTAGAGCTTGTACAAGTGGTACGGCTGTATAATTGAATTAGATTTATTACAGTATATACATTAACATATTAGATTTGATACTAATTTGGCTAGTTTTTCATTGAATTCGTTTACTTTAGTGGAGGCATTATCATGTTCTTTGTATTCAGACAAAAATAATTGTCTTATGTCATTAAGGTTACTTTCGATGGAGTTGACGTATTGTAGATCACCATTATTCTTCAGGGGTGTGTAGACTTTCTTTATCGTCGTTTTGTATGAATTATTAGATTTTCTGAAGAATGGATTACCAGCGTTCGAACTAGTAGAGTTGTTTGTCACTGGTGAGTACAGGAGGTAAGAATTAGGTGATGGGCTTACTTGAGGAGCTGGTGAGGTGGCAGAGTTGGTATCAATATCTCCAATTTTCATTTCAATTAATTTGACCTCTCGGGCTCGAAGGCTGACAAAAATAGTTCTAGTAGTGATATTTTCTACTTTGCAATTATTTTGATGGAATAACAAATCGTTTTTCATACAGCTAATGACTTGCTGCTCTAATTTCGGATTCATGGGACATGATTGTAGAATGAATTCAGGTCTATATTCGTCATTAAACGCAACATTTGGCAACAATGTCTCGAATTTTGTTAGCGTCTTATCATCCTCTAGTTGCTCAACGTCTAAAGTGTTTCCATCATCACATTCGGTTGACTCAAAATCCTGATTCATTATGTTTTCAACTTTGGACCTGATCAGTTGTTTGTTCTGTGGAAAGCCCTGATCACCATATATACTGGATTTTGACCTGGAAATCAGGTCTCCAAGCGTTTGGTTCTTGAAGCCAGATTCCTTTGAATTGTTGTAAAGATCGAACATAGATTGAGCTTTCGAAAGCTGTTTCGGCGAGTCGGTGGCGTGGCCAAGGTTGTAATTCACGTTATGGTTAACGGGAGGGAGATCATTATTGTGAATATGATTGTAGTTTTGATGATGCGGGTGGTAGCCGCCAACACTGTTAGATAGGTGATGTGGAGTTCCATGATCGTTGGAGATGGATAGATTGAAGCCCTCAATTTCGAGCGCTGGAGAGGGTGTTTTCAAATATTGAAAAGACATCCTTCGACTCGGATGTGGCGGGGGGTTCCCAAATGAGCTCGCATTACCACTAAAGCTTCCATTGGGGTTTTGAGGTTGATAGTCTATATTATCGTAATTAGCTGACGTATTAAATGAATTCCGCCATTTCTCCATGAAACTACCGCCAAGTTTAGATAATGAGTAGTTCGATGCAGATGAAGACAATGATGAGTTTAATGAAGACGACAAATAGGCCATGGATGAACTTTTGGATAATGAAGATCTTTGAGGTTTGTTTATTGGAATATTTTTGGAGTTCGTGGAGTTGGAAATAGAAGTCGACGTGACGGGGGTAGCTTTACCAGGAATTACCCATCCTTTGGCAGAGGTTTGTGAGAAAGAGTTCTCTGACGAGCTGAATGATTGGCTGGGTTTTTGTTTCGGGTTTATTGAGATGGGTTTCGAATTTTCCACCAGTGGAGAGGGCAGAGAGAAAGATGACAAGTTTTCATCATCAACTTCATCCACATCAGTATCAAAGTCACCATCAATATTGTGGTATAAAACATCATTTCTACTCTTGACCTGAGCTAGTTTTTCAGATGATTTGTTGTCCATTGATGATTTGTTTTGTTTATCACTGTAATTGGTGGATGGGTCAAATGATGATTGGCTCGAACTCTCTAATGGAGTGTGTTCTTTCTTCATCGGAGAGTCTTCATGGTCGGAGCCTTGTGGAATTTTATGTTGCAGCACGGAATCCAACAAGCTATACAAGTTTTGATCTGGAATCAAACCGTTCAAAATGAAAATCAACTTCTTAGCCACCATTGGATTACCAGTCATTACCACTACCCTAGTTATTTCCTTGGAATTGGATTGAGGATCGTGGTAATAGGGTTTTTCTGTCAACAGGTCCCTATAAGGCAAAATCAAAGCCAACAAACTCGCCAAAAATTTGGACGATTCGTTAAGCTCTTTGAATTCCAACCAATTCAAAACTTCAAACACCCAATTCATCACCATGGGGCTGTAAGGTTGTGAAGCCTCGAATCCTTTCTGCAAGCTTATCCTCATCAAACTATTTGAGCTTATAAGCTTTGGAATATTTGCATTGTAATGGACAAGCTTTATTAATTTGATCAAATGATTGTTTAAATCAATATCATTATTGAGAATGTAGCTGGGAAACTGAATCCGCTTATTTATGATGTAATTTTCCTGGGAAGTATTTAATAAATTAAGAATCTTTTTACAAATAGTCTTCTGTAGAATAATCTGGGTGTGACAAATTTCGTGCCAATTGCTGGATATCACATCGGACACATTTTCATCGTTGAGTGGGATAACGAGCCCAAAGGCGAACCTGCTCGATATGCTGTTACTTTTGCTCGGATGAGACGAAGTGGTTCCCGCAGATGAGTGATACATACTCACCTTAGTGTTATTGACAGGTAAATTGGGTCTAGGGTTCCAATCTTTTGACCCCATAAAATTCCGGTCTTCAGTATCGGATATCAGAAACAATCTGGTTATCAACACCGACTTGTAACTATTTGATTGAGTATTGATAACTGGTAAAACATGTATTTTAGTCACCGATTGTTGTTCGTTAGTAGGAAGGCCACCACCAAACATGTAGTCGTTTATTTCGTTAACGTGATGATGCACTTTTGAAGGTCCAAGGCTTCTAGATAATCGTGATACGTTGGGATGAGCATTATTATTGTAAAGACTTGTCTGATGAGGGTGTTTATCTTCACTGGCAGAATCAAATAGTACCTGTTTTGTCCGGATACTTGCACCATCTTGTGAAATAATGATTCGAAAATATTTGCTATTGAAATCATAAGGCGAAATTGAAGCTTTGTCCCCAACCCCATACAACATCTCTCGAGTAAAACGATCCTCGTACGAATTTATCTTGCTGTTGGAGGGTTGGTTTTGGGGCTGTCCATCTTTATTCAAAGACACTGACGAGTTCTGCTTGAATAATCTACCCAACATCGGGAGAATATGGTGGAGCGTTGCAAATATTCAGCTCCTTCAAGGATTGTGGTGTGTCAATATTGACAATCGGAATAACTGAGTGAGTAAAAATGCGCTAAACCGGTTGCGGGCAAAGTTTAACACGCTAAAAATGACTACAGCTCTTTATGCAATTGGGTATAGAAATGGGGACGGTCCGATGGTCTCCTCTATTTCTCTCAACAATAGTCGCTTCGTACACGAGGCTGCAATGCACAGATCAAAAATTGTTAGTGTCGCAGAAGTCGGTTATGCTTCACCAGCCCTGTCAAATAGAGCAAATCAATTTGCGGCCAATGCGATCTCCGGGCCTGCGAGATATCTGTGCGGTCAATAAGTGGCTTTTGGTATAACAAACGGAGTGGATCACGTCATTCTGCAGACTTGCATTGAAAAATGCTACTGAATCTACGGGCTCTAATGTCTATTTATATTTATTAGAAGTAATTACAAGGCTTGAAGCGACTTTTCTAATGCACCCAAAAGCACTTCAGCATGTTTCTTTTCGAAAACAAGAGGTGGCCTCAATCTGATGGAATGGTCACCACATCCTCCGATGTTGACCCCATTATTTCTCATTAAGCCTAGTAATTTAGCTCTGTCGGTTCCGTTTTTACAGTCCCAAGCAATGAAAGTTCCGAAATTTTCACCTCTTAAGTTGAAAATTGGATATTTTTCAGATAGTTTTTGTAAGCTCTTGTACAAGTAATCACCAATATCAGCAGTGGCTTTGACCAAATCGTGTTTTGTGACCTCGCTATAAATAGTTCTGGCGATTAAAGCTTTGGATGGGTCACCACACCAAGTGTTGAATTGTCTGTATGGTTGATTTGGTTGCAATTCTGGGTTACTGAAGTAGAAACCAGCTGCTTGGAATTTTTTAGAAAAAGTGACCATATCTGGTGGAGATGACATATTGAAATGTTCATGTGCCCAGAACTTACCGGAAGCACCAACCCCTGTTTGGACTTCATCTATAATCAACAAAACGTCGTTTTGCTTGGTGATTTCTCTCAATTTTTGGAAGAAATATGGAGTAGCATGGTTATCACCACCTTCTGATTGAACTGGTTCGATAATTGCTGCAGCCACTTTACCATTGTAACTCTTGATGATAGTTTCGAGCTGCTCTAAGCATCTGTCTTCTTCCTCTCTATTTTGAGTTTCAAATTCATTCAAAGGATATTTTAAAGATGGGAATGGAGCTTTTGGCCAGTCGAAAGCTGGAATGTCCAATTTGTGAATAGCCTTGGATCTTGTGGTTGATAAAGATCCAAATAATCTACCATGGAAACCCTTATCGAATGATAAAATGACCATATCAGAAGCACCTGGTGTTTGATTTTCCATGACTGATTCCAACTCTTCGGCAGAAAAGTCTTTATCACCTCTTTTCTTGGTGTGGTGGTACATGAAAGCTGCTTTGTAGGCGGTTTCATTTGCATCGGATCCAGCCAAAGCAGTCCAGACTTTATCCAAACCTTTGGGAGCAGCAGCCAAAATACCTTGGTTTAAGATCTTGCCAAAGTCACTCGAGGGGAAACAAGCCAAAGCCGGTCTGTTGACCAAAGCATTTGCCATTTCATCAGACTTGGCAGTTTTGAGCAATTCAGGATTGTTGTAACCCAAAGGAATTGATGAAATTTGGGCATAAACGTCCAACAATTTGTTACCATCAGCATCAGAAATGTAGTTACCAATGGAATTGTAGTAGTCAGATACAAAGTAGGTGGCTCTGTTGTCAAAAACTTTACCTAATTCATTATTTAATTGTTCACTGACTGGACCAGGGACGGACGAAGTTTTGAGCACCGGGCTCTTTGGTTCTTGTGGGAAGTAAGTTTCACAAGTGGAAACGAACCTTAAGCTTCTGAAAGACTTTAAAGTGTTTCTAGACCTAAGCATATTTGGGTCAAAATAAGGAAGTATGTTGGATAATAAATCGACCTTTATATATTTATAAATTTATCGATGGTAATCGAACTCCTACGAGGGGATCGGTTTCCGGGGAAGCTGCCTTTATCTGAGAATGTCTGCAAAATCTCACAATTCCGTTGCAGGCATTTCACCAACGGAATTCGAGCGGCACGATTAGGATGCAAGACATTTCGATAAGGCTGGTCGATCCGATAGCCAAATCGTTAAGTGTCATTTTCTTTCTTTCTCTTCGTAATATCTGTCTGTGGTATTATATATGATGAACTCGCTTCCGGCTTTCGAACCGCTGCTGCCAGGCTCTATCCTTTGAATTGTCCTGCATTATTTAATGCACAGTTGTCCTATTTTGTGACTTACTAATTCATAAGTATTTGGACCTTCTGTATTTTACCTATTAGAAACTTATAAATTCTGGTCTGGTTAGATTTGAATTACGTTTGTTCTATGTTTTGTATAATTGTATATAATAGTAGAGAAGATTTCTTGGACTTGGATTTACTCTAGGACTCTTTGTTTTCGGAGCTTTTGCTAGTGTCTTTACAGGTATGAATAATAATGTTAGTAATATTGCAGTCATTTTGTGAAGACGATTAATTGCTGTTGTCTCGTCAACTACTTATCTTCTTGCTGCTTCTATGTCCCAGAAGCTATAGTGATTGTTCTTCTCATTGTTCTCATCTTGACAAGGTGGATTCCGCTGATATGACATTATATTTGTCGATACATTTATGATATTTATTAATAATAATTATATACGCAATGAGAGCGATTCTCAAACGTCAAATTCCAAAGAAAATTCATTTACTGTTTGATGGCTTCCGACAAATTAACCCACAAATTGGAGATCAATATCCCATTTGAAACAGAAAGACAGGCTGTAGTTGCTCAAAATACTTTATCGCCTGATCCTATATTAAAGAAAGATGAGTTGACTGTTGACTACACTGTGAATGGCTCCAATTTGTTATGCACTTTCAACGGTGTTAGTGACAGAGTGATACGGGTCGCTGCCAGTAGTCTTTTAGACAATATCAAAACCATAGTGGAATGTTTAGAGGAGTTCGAGGGCAAAGAGGATGTAACATTTTCCGAAATCAAATGAACTAGCCTATAAGCAATTATGGTGCGTTCAATGCCATTTACTATATGGAAGACCACTGCTGGTGAACCTTCGTTTTACATATTTGTCTCTTTCATGGAAGAAAATCTCGTTGGAGACTCTTCCCCTAAATTCAACTGTTGTTATTACGTTTATAAATACTACTCTTGCATGAATGTACGTCTTTTTTTCAGCTCGCGATGGAAATTTAATCAAGTCAATGCTTAGATCCAGTAGAATCATATCGAGGAGGACGCTATTCAATGGGGGCAAACTCGCCAACTTCACTGAAAAAGACACCAGTTTCGAACATGAATATTCCATTCGGCCAGATACTTTTGCATTCAAAGTTTCGGGCAATTTAGGTGCAAAATCGAACAAACTATCACCTTTCCAAGAATCAGAATCTAAAAAATTCAATATAATGGACTTTATTTACAGAAACTCAACTAATTATCCGTTCGCCGAGAGAACTCCTCAGGAGGTATTTAACGCCTACCCTGCAGTCAACAGTAAGAATCAAGCTAGGTACAGCCATAGACCAAAGAAAGTGAAAATGAGCGTCGGTGACTTTATTGAAGATAGTTTGTATAATCCAAACTATGGATACTTTAGTCTGGAGGTTGAAATTTTCAATTCAGAAAAGCCATTTGATTATAATAACATTGAAGATGTGGACGGTTTTATCGAAACCTGGAAAGAAGCTTATACAAAATACGATCAGGAAGAGTTGGAAATTAAAAGAAAGGAACTTATCCTGCCAGACGAGAAGAATTATGCAAATCCAAAATCAAAGTTTGCCTCTGCCTCCTTGAGTTTGTATAATGAAGAAAAGGAGAATTTGAAACCTGTACAAAGAAACCAAAGATCTTTGCAATTATGGCATACTCCAACAGAGTTGTTTCAACCATATTATGGAGAGGCTATTGCCAAAAAAATCGTGACTGAACACAAGGAAACCAGAAGTGCTTCTGAAGAATTAATTATTTATGAGATGGGTGGGGGTAATGGTACTTTAATGACAAATATCTTGAACTACATTAAGAAGAATGAACCCGAACTCTATCAGCTCACAAAATATAAAATCATCGAAATTTCCAGTCAGTTAGCCTTGAAGCAATATTCTAATGCTTTGAAGTCAAAGTTGATAGCTAAAGGTCTTGACTCGCTGAAATGTGAGATCATCAATAGATCTATTTTTGAATGGAAGACAGTTATCGAGGAGCCTGTTTTCTTCATTGCCTTGGAAGTTTTTGATAATTTCTCTCACGATTTAATCAGATACGACAACACTACCGGTATTCCACACCAAGGGCATGTTTTGATTGATGACAAGGGTGATTTTTATGAATTTTTCACCCCCGAATTGAACTATTATAGTGAAGTGTTCTTGAATTTGCGTGAAAATAGTCCATATTCGGTGAAAAATAGCAAGGCCCTCGAGAAGCTTCAAAGTATCATACCATTCACCAGCAAAGATCATATACATCCTCTTCATCATTCGTCTAGAAAGCTTGTTGCTCAAAATTCTTTGCTTCCTCTCAAGGACAATTTGTCACCAGGTGAATTCATCCCAACCAGGTTATTGCATTTCTTCCACATCTTGAAGCATAAGTTTCCCAACCACAAACTCATTACATCAGATTTCGACTCTTTACCCAATACTATTGGTGGATATTATAACGGACCAGTGGTTCAAACAATCTTGAAAGATAAAATGATTGATGTTACTACCTACATGTGCCAACAAGGGTTCTTCGACATCATGTTCCCTACTAATTTCAATTTGGCTGCAAATTTGTATCAACAAGTTACTGGAAACCAAGCTTCTGTCGAACTGCATAGACAATTCTTAACTCAATGGGCTGACTTAAATGCAACCACCACCAAAAAAGGTGAAAATCCAATGATTGATTTTTATACTAATGTCAGTTTCATGTGTAGTTAATCTTGTGAATAGATCTTGTACATTATATATATATTCCTACCATTTTACCATATTAACCCTATATAAACCCGCCTTTATAACTCTTTAACCTTCTATACCAATCCTAACCTAACTACTCACACATAACTCCCTCATCAAAATACAAAATTAAGCAATTTATTGAATCCACCTTTAGCACAGTCCACCATGAATGAACTTGTATGCTTCAAGGTTGATAATAATTCTTGTATATAATCAGAAACCTCGTTGGCCAAGACTGGCAAACTGTCCCGGATGACGGTATTGAAAGTTTCATTGACAATTTCCTTCGTATCTTTAAAATTGAAAACCGGCGGCTGAGAGGTCTGAACATGTTTCACAATTTGGCAATTTGAATCACTAGTTATATTGGACACCCACCAGTTTACGAATTTTGTAAGACTTGCTAATCCAACTCCAAAAGAAATGCCCAAAGAGAAAGCACCGATAGCAAATAAAGTTGACTTATTCAAATATACGCCATTGTCATCACTAACAAGGTTTCTGGCACTTGAAAGGATATTACTGAGCCAGTCAAACTTTTTAATATTCAACGGATCTACTGGAGTAGCATTAACCAGAAATTCTTGCTTGAATTGTTTTTCCAATTTTTTGTAGTCAGGCTTGGAAGTTGATATTAAACTCAAATACATCGAATTAGATCTCTCAATTGGAGAGGGTCTGGAGGGTTTAGTTAAAGCCGTGCAATACAATGAATTTGACATCTCCGACTCAACGAAACTCGTAAATTTGTGTAACAAATTTTTGTTATTCAATGATGGAGTCTTCCAAATTTGGTACGGCTTCAAATCGCTGATAAGACCAAACAAATTGATAAAATAATTGACCGAAATCATATTGATGATCGTTAACTTGGGTAAATTATCACCTTCCATTAACGACTCATCTTCGACATCAGCAGCCATATCGGTGAATGATTTATTCAAATAGTCAATGAAGATTTTAGAACCATCATTAACCACGAAAATCAAGTCAGACGTTTTGATGATTTGATTGTTGAGCAGACTAAATGACTCTTCTTGTAAGCTCAAATGATGAATCTCTATTTCATTGTTAAGCTCGCTAGTGACATAGCTAATAAGCTTATCAGTTTCGTTTTCATATACCACATTACAAGAGCTCAACACACTGATAGTCAACTTATCATTAGGTAATGACATAGAGACTTTGGGCATAATGAACGTGTTATCGCCAGGCATCGATTCACCTTCACCTTCCTCATCGGTCTCAAACACCATACTATTATCATAATTAGCAGAACTATTAGAAATGATCACTAAAGATTCATTTTCTTCAGCCTCTTCATCCGTGGTAATTGATAGTAAAGAGGAGGGCCGTGCAAAATTTTGGGGTAAAAACGGGGAGTTATCCAAGGTTCTTAACAATCTCTGGTCAAGGGCCCCATGATGATGCTCAAACAACCGTGCATCTATAATTGAATCGTTACTGATGGATTGCCACGATTCCTCTGGAAGCTTATACGCATGCAATTCAGGAGAAATAGACCGGTCCTTGGGACTGGCTATCCGAGTCAATGCATTGCCACACCCGTTCATCGTCTTTATAGTGGTTGAAGGGGAAAGCTCCAATTCAGGGTTGGTCAACGCGTTGTAGATTGACAGATGGGAATTAAGTAATTTATTGGATTCTTCAACCAGGGCCCCGTATGGGTTATCGGGACTATCGAAAAGCAGTTGCTTAGATCTTTCATTCTGTTTCTTGAAGGTGTGATTAGGGTTTTCTGCCATCACTAAACTAATAATTGAATCCACTTGTGGCTGCACAATAGGTATTCTTTTATTTAAGTTTTTTTTGGTCTTTGATATAAGGGGCTCTCTAATGATCGCCGATCGGGTAGGTAGATAAGACGCACGTGACCGGTACTCCACCTTTTGGATTTGTCCACCAGTAAAGAGAGGAAATGGTTTATCCCAAAGTTCTGGACCTTAACAAATGATTCAAGCGTTCACAAAAGTCCAGTAATAAGTGTTTGGCTCGGATAGTTTTCGAATTTGTGTAATAAGTGCAGAGGTGGTGGTGCCAGTGGTGTTTGTGAGATCACATTTACTCATCGATTTTCTCACCGTTGCTGAAACATTGACATACAATGAGCTCCGATAATCTTTCGAATTTAGTCCCGTCCGCAGTACCATTACTGACAGAAGGTAGCAGCGTTCTGGCTGATACCGGCAAGCTGAAAAAAAAAGTTCACAAGCCCAGAAATAATAAAGCTGGGACCAGAGCAAAATCTCCTGCTAATAATGACGGACAGCCGAATGAAGGGCCAAAGGGCAAACCGAAAACAAGAAAGCCAAGGAAAGCACAAGATGACCCAGCAGCCACCCTGAACCAGAAGCCTAAACACAAACCAAAAAAGGCAAAAGACCCTAGAAAAGACTACAAATTCCAACAAATCAAAAAACTTATAAAACGGTATACCCCGGTGACCATTAACGGTATACCCATCCGAATAGTGTGCAAACAAACCGGAGAAGAAGACGAAACTGTTGCCATTGACCAATACCTTGTAAACCTTGTATCGAACCAGCCCAATCAGGCCATTTATTTGTCATTTATCATGGTTCCATCTGATCCTGACTTCCCCTTTGCTTTAGACAGTTTGAAAGTTTCTTTGTGTATACCGCCTGGCTATCCACAAGGCTCGGTCATTCCATCCGTTTACGTTCTCAATGATGAAATTCCTAGAGGTTATGCTGCAAATATTGAGGTTGGGTTCAAAAACATAGCTAGTCTCGCAGTCAATAACAAACAAGAGAGTGATATCGAGATAGAGTTGGTGGACGGTAAAGGATTGTTGTCCTTGATTTTAACTCTAGACAAATACCTTGAAGAATTTTTGAAGCAAGAAAAAAGAAAAACTGTTAAATTTGTGAGGAATAAATCGTCTACTCCCAAGGGTTCCAAAGAACTGTCCCCAGCCCCTGGTAGCAACAAACCTACAAAACCTTCGGTATCTCCACCAGTACAAACTATTAACGAGGTGATAGATGATGATAAGAGGAATGCTTTGATACAACAATTAACTCAAAAGCTCAAATCTGAAATCAACTTATTCAACAAGTCCAAGGTGGCCACCAAATACAAAATTCGGTTGCCCGTCAACACTCCAGATGATATCCCGACCCTGTGGGCAAACAATAAAGTACTCGAACTTCTTCTCAATATCCCAGCCAACTACCCTAGTGGGAAATTGACCATTTCAATGCCTAATAGGTTCTCAGATCGGATGGGAAGTAAAACCTGTGAGATAAATTTATGCACCAATTTCAATAATTACAAATTCGAGTCTGAGTCCATTGTATCAGCATTGAATTATTTGTCAAACAATTTAAGCACGTTTTGTTTGAAACCTCGTGAGTTTACTTTATACAATAGTTTAGTAGATGATTTCAAGACTACTTTATAGATTTTGAATACACACCCGCATTATTTTTGCAGCTAGTTGAAGCCAAGTCAGTTCGCGGATCGGGTGGTGACGGGAAAAAGAACAACTTGGCTTGTCTAGCAATTGAAAAATGGACCCAACCGCAGAAGAAAGGGACCCGGTCAGTTTTCAATATGCTAATGAATGTGATCTAGAAATTCACTGCTCTCCATTCGGGCTCTCCGGGTTATATTTGAAGGTTAAAGGGACCAATATTATGGGTGTTGGTAGCACCATGGGTTTAATTACTGGTAGTACTAAAGGATTAATACATTATAACGATAGTCAAGATTTAATCGACCAGAAATACAAACTATACGTATTAGTGGAAGACGATGGGATGTTGAGAATTGACTTTACAAAAATCACCCCGTTATCCAACACCACAGATGAACTGTTAAAGGCTAAGCTGGCGGTCAAAACTGACCTGGATAAAGGTGCTAATGACAATATAGGCAAATCACCCACATCTAATGATAATTCGTCATTTAGCTCTTCGTTGAAATCACCAACTGAGAAGGTCGACTCGATTTCACAAGATGGGGAATTGAATCTAGAAGACGATGTATTACCATCATTAATATTCAGAGGTAAATGTCCAGACGGTAGACCAGATAATATAGAGCCATTTATTGGAATTTTCTCCTTTGAAAGGGAAGATTAAGTGATGGCAGACGGTTTGTGTTTCGAATCATTGTATTATATAGAACGTAATAATAGGTAAATTAATTTTCATATTAGAAAGTGAGACTAGTTAGTCCTTACAAATGTTCATTCGTGTTGACGGGGCCTGTAATTTACAAGGACAGCAGATATGGTGCCAGCATCCTCGCTGATTACCACATCTGGCCGTATTGTAATTTCACCATGTGCTAATTATCGTTTACCATTTGGCTGTGCTACGACATCAATCGCACTAACAATTAAAAAATTCCTATTCGATAAAAAGTATCATCGTTGAATACAGAAAATTACAAAAGAATCTATTGGAAATCACAGCAAGCCTATTCACCGCTTGACCGAAACTCAAAGTGACGAATATACTGTGTTTGAGCGAATTTTTGACCTATAAAATTTGAAAGGCTATGTCTACAATAACAATCAACTAAAAAAAGTAGAGAAAGAATTTGCATCATCGAAACAAATCCCGCAGTTTTTCAGGAATTCGTAACCAAACACAGCCAAAGCCCCCCTAATTTGATCAAGTTTCACCTCGAAAAATCCCTCGACGGTGCTTTTGACCCAACGCGAAGTGTCTCAAAGGGGAAGTTTTCCTGTTGATGAAGCAGCCGCTCCCTCAATTTGACGGAATTTTATGTCAAAAAATTGGTTTTGTGTCATGAGTGATTTAATGCTCTTCCAAATTGATTCGAAAAAATTGCAGCCATTCAAATAAGAAATTTTTTCAGTTACAATGAAAGGTCAAGTATAAAAAGGAATGAAAGAACTCAATTGAAATCACTTACTTCAATCCGCTCCGCTCATGCCAGCAACCGACTTGGATACTTTCGATGACAAAGCCAGTATAGCTTCATGTTTAACCCAAGATATGGGGGTTAAATTGCCCAAAATATCAGAAAGAGACTACGTCTCAACCTCAGAACAAGGGAATGTACTTCCCATCACTTATAAGACTGTCAGTCATAATATTTCTGAAAGGATCAACTCTAGGGTTGATGATGTTGAGAGCTTTGATAATGAATCAATCATGAAATTGACTTGGCATAAGGATTCGATTCAAGACGTGGTCAAAGATTTAGGTACCGATTTGGTTGACGGGCTTTCTACCGCGGCTGCTGAAGCAAGAATCAAAGAAATGGGTGCTAATGTTCAAACCAAGTTAAAGAAGCATAGAATTAAGGCTATCTTATCTTTTTTCTTTGGTGGTTTTGGTGCTGTTTTTTTGATTGCTGGTGTTTTATTCATAATTTGCTGGAAACCATTAGGTGATCCTCCTGCCATCGCAAACTTGGCTTTAGGGATTGTTTTATTAGTGATTTTCTTTATCCAAGCAGGTTTGAATTGGTTTCAAGACATCTCCAGTAGCAAAGTCATGCAGTCAGTTAATGAACTACTTCCATCTGAAGTCCGGTGTATCAGAGATGGTAAACCTAGCACAATTAGAAAAGATCAATTGGTACCTGGTGATATTGTATTTCTTGAAAACAACAGCAAAGTTCCCGCTGATGTTAGAATATTTGAGCTGAACAATCTTTTATTTGATAAATCCATCTTGAACGGAGAAAGTAGACCGGCAAAAGGTTCTGTCTCTAGTGACGAGCCAAACATTTTGGAAAGTGAGTGTATTGCGATGCAAGGTACTTTGTGCATTGGAGGTTCGGGTACGGGGGTTGTGGTTACCACTGGTGATAACACCGTTTTTGGTCGTATCGTTAAATTATCTTCGAAGCCAAAAGACAAATTAACCACTCTTCAAGTTGAACTTTTCAGATTTATTGGAATAATTTTATGCTTTGCTTTCACGTTAGTTGTTATCATCTTGATCGTTTGGGGTGCCTACATCAGAAAACACTATCCTGATTGGTTGAATGCCCCAAACTTGGTTGCTACCCTTATAAGTTGTTTCTTCGTTGTTGTCCCAGAAGGTATACCTGTATCCTTTGCAACTGTGCTTTTGATTACTGCCAAAAAAATGAAAGATTCGAAAATATTGTGCAAATCTCTTCTCGTTGTTGAAACCTTGGGTTCTGTCAGTGTCTTGTGTTCTGACAAAACAGGTACTTTGACCACCGGCAAAATGACTGTCAACAAAACTTCAGGTAATTTGAAAAAACTTCAAGTCTTTAGTGGCATTTGCAACGATACGGTATTGATGGATGGAAAGTTAACTAGGGGTAATGCCACCGATAAGGCTATGATGAAGTTCTCTTTGGATTCATGTAGTCAGGCTATACTTGATTCCTTCGTATTAGTCAAGGATATTCCATTTAGTTCCCGTACTAAGTTTCTGGCCAAAATATTTGACGTAGGCATGACTGATGAATTACTAATGGTCGTCAAGGGAGCTCCAGACTTTTTGATGAATAAGGCTAAGTATTTCATGTCAAATGATTCGGAGGATGTAAATGTTTTGGATTCTACAGAAAGAGACAAATTCGTGAAGTTACAAACAGATTGGGCTTCGAATGGTGAAAGAGTAGTCCTTGTAGCATTCAGGAATATACTCAAGGCAGACGTTGAAGAGGATGTAATCACAGACTTAACAATCGCAGGGTTCCTTGGTTTGAGTGACCCATTGAGAGATCAAATACCAGAAGTTATTGCTGGTATCAAGGAAGCTGGGTTGAAAACTGTGATGATAACTGGTGATTTTGATTTAACTGCTTTGTCCATAGCCAGGAACGCCGGTATGGTCACTTGTCAGCAGGTTGACGATATCAATGGTTTGGACTCAGGTACTGCCCTTCTCATCAATGGGCCTGAATTGTATCGTCTAAGCGAAGTTGACTGGGATAAGGTTATCAATTATCAAGAAATCATTTTCAGCAGAACTTCACCCGAACAGAAGTTGAAAATTGTGAAGGAGTTCCAGAAGAGAAAACTTGTGGTTGCAATGACCGGTGATGGTGTTAACGATGCACCCTCATTGAAGCAAGCTGATGTGGGTATCAGTATGGCTGATGGTACTGATATTGCAAAAGAAGCAAGTGATTTAATTTTGTTGGACTCTTTCGTCTCAATGCTAGATGCTATAAAGTATGGAAGAATTGTCTTTGAAAATTCGAAAAAGACTATCTGTTATTTATTACCAGCAGGTACATATTCAGAAATGTGGCCAGTGTTATTGTTTGCCCTCTGGGGATTCCCTCAAATGCTTTCCAGTTTCTTGATGGTTATCATTTGTGCTGTAACTGATTGCATCGCTTCTATTGTCATTAGTTATGAAAAAGAGGAAGCCGATTTGTTGAAAAAGCCACCTAGAAGTATAAGTGGTGAAAGATTGGTTGATTGGAAAATGTTTCTCCACTCTTATTTGCTGGTAGGTACTTACTATTGTTTCACAGCTATGTTACTTGCTTTCCTTAATTTAACTAGACATGGATACACTTTCAGTGAGTTACACAAATTTAACATCCCAGAGGATATGGTTCCACTTTTGAACAAGTCCTCCTCCATTTACTTCGTGCATTTGGTGATTTTACAAGCGTTTAACTTAATTACAGTTAGAACAAGGTATACTAGTTCCTTCCACAATTTGAACTGGAAGCTTTTAATAGTAGTTCCAATTTTTGGTAGTACTTTCATCTGGAACTACATTCCAAAATTGCAGCAAAGTTTAGACACTTCATCTGTTCCAGTAGAGTATTACTTCATTTCAGTTGGCTTTGGGGTATTATTTTTCACTTATGATGAGCTCAGGAAATTATGTGTTAGAAAATATCCAAGGTCTTTGATTGCCAAAGTTGCTTGGTAAGGGTTGATATTGAAGTAGAGCCGATAGAATTTTATAGAGAATACACAAAGTTTCAAAAAATTAACCCACGCAGAAGTTGTTTAGTAAGGGTAGATATAGAATTGTAAATATAGAAGTGTGATATAGAAGTGTAGATATAGAAGTACGAGATATAGATGTTTAGTCATAGAAGTACGATAGAGTTTTATAGGAAATGCAAAAAAATATTAAAAAATAAACCCACGCCGGGACTCGAACCCGGAATCTTTTGATTAGAAGTCAAATGCGCTAACCATTACGCCACGCAGGCTTGTTATACCTTATGCAACTACGTGTTATCTAAGTATCAAGTTTTTCAAAGTTTTTAATCAGATGATACCGGTCACATGTCCAATACCAACAAAAATTAGCATTTGATTTTACAACCGATGCGAGATGAGTGCTTGTCCAAGAGAGGTACGGATGCGAAACAGGCCAAGTTCACATGTACCTAAATACAAGCTTTGAGAGATCATCACAGGCTAGAACTTACAGAAAATGTGTGATTTACCGGCAAAAAAAAGTGTGAGCTACCAGGCCAAACTTGTACTCTTACATCGAGCTGCGGTTCATGGTCAGTTGGCTAGCTCAAACAAAAGATGTAAACTCTCGATAAAATCGAGAACCCGATTGAAAATCTGCGGAGCGGTCTCACCTCGGTGATAAATAAATCATATGAAGAATCGCAGATTCCTCGGATACTATTTGTTTTGTGTAACGAAAAATTTCATGACGATCTATCCATTTGTGGGGAGTGAAAAATTCATATAAATACACTTGAGTGTTCATCAATTATATTTTACAAATAATTAACAATCAAGTATAAAAATCTGTAAAATGGAAAGATTAAATCAATTATCTGGTCAATTAAATCCAAACGCCAAACAAGCTTTAACACAAAAGAACCCTGATGATGTTGTTATCGTTGCCGCATATAGAACCGCTTTAACTAAAGGGGGTAAAGGTTCTTTCAAAGATGTTGGAAGTGACTTTATTCTTAGAAATCTTTTGAAAGCTTTCATTTCCAAAACTGGAGTGGATCCAAGCTTGATCGAAGATGTAGCCATTGGTAATGTTTTAAATAGAGGGGCTGGTTCCACTGAACATAGAGGTGCTGCATTATCTGCTGGTATTCCAAACACTTCTGCTTTCGTTGGTATCAATAGACAATGTTCTTCTGGTTTAGTTGCCATCTCTGAAATTGCTAATAAAATCAAATGTGGTGAAATCGATTGCGGTATTGGTGGTGGTGCTGAAAGTATGAGTGCTAATTATGGTCCTCAAGCTTTATCGAAAGTTGATGATCATTTACAAGAAGACCCTGAAGTTGAAAAATGTTTGATTCCTATGGGTATTACTTCTGAAAATGTTGCTAGTCAATTCAATGTTTCCAGAGCTGATCAAGATCAATTTGCCGCCGAATCTTACAACAAAGCTGAAAAAGCTGTTTCTAATGGTGCTTTCAAAGACGAAATTTTACCAATTGAATCGTTCATTGCTGAAGAAGACGATGATGAAAATGTGACTTATAAATCCCTTACTGTTGACACCGATGAAGGCCCAAGAAAAGGTGTTACTGCTGCTTCTTTAGGTAAATTGAAACCTGCTTTCAGTGAAGATGGTTCTACTCATGCTGGTAATGCTTCTCAAGTTTCTGATGGTGCTGCCGTTGTGTTATTAATGAGAAGATCTTTAGCTGAAGCCAAAGGTTACCCAATCCAAGGTAAATACGTCATTTGTTCTACCGTTGGTTGTCCACCAGAAATTATGGGTGTTGGTCCAGCCATTGCTATTCCATCCGCTTTGAAAAAAGCTGGTTTAACCGTCGATGATATCGATGTTTATGAAATCAATGAAGCTTTTGCATCTCAATGTTTGTATTCTGTTAATGCTTGTAATATTCCAAGAGAAAAAGTTAATATCAATGGTGGTGCCATTGCTCTTGGTCACCCATTGGGTGCCACTGGTGCTAGGCAATACGCCACTATCTTGAGATTATTAAAACCGGGCCAATTTGGTGTTACTTCTATGTGTGTTGGTACTGGTATGGGTGCTGCTTCAATTCTTATTAAAGAATAATCTTATTAAAGACCAATAATTTTTACCGAGATATTTTTATATAATTTTATCTTCAATGAACGAAAATACTACGTATGATTTTACAGTAAAGCTGGAATTTATAATATTAATTTACAGGACTTTTCTTTATGTTACAGGCAACCATTTCTATGTATGGTGATTTATTTGAAGTAGACATTCGAGCTCTTTCTCCTAGTTAAATTGGATTCGTCAATAGCAGGCGACGGATTCTTTATTTTGTTCATATGTTGATGCTGGTGAGCACTATGAGGGAAGTAAACCACATTAACCGGTGGTAAATAGTATACATTTGAAATTGGAAAGTATTTGTAGCTTGAATTTTTATCCTTCTGGGATGAATTCAAATTTCTCAAGATTGAATCTAAATCACTGGATGAAACTGTATTGTACGCTACGGGTGGTATTGATTTTTTCTCGTTATAATTGACCGGCAATATTGGCAGACCACTACTTGACTTTCTTAATTTGAGGTTATTTTCGGCGTCATCTTCTATTTCTTCGCCATCATCCTTATTCAAGTCAAGGTCTGTTTCTCTCTCCTCTGAATCTTCATTACTTTTGAGGCTATCCTCGAGGTCTTGCGACACATGTACGTCATGAGTCTTCTTATTAGAATTGTTCTGGACTTGTGAGATGATGTCAGCAAACGAATCGGCGCCATCGTCATATTTTGTTGCAAGAGCGTAAGACTTCTTCAACGTGGGAGGTCTATTTTTAACCAAAATATCTTTACGCTCAGCATAAAATGAAGGGTTTCTACCCCGGACAGTTATTGGCTCACTCTCGAGTTCAAACAATGGAATTTCGTTCCTACTACTGTCTGTACTAGTAGCGGCAAATTCATCGTCAATGTAGTCATCGAAATACAAATCAGCAACTATAGCACTTAATTTGATTTTCAAGTAATAGTAATTTTGGAAAGTGAGATTACCATTATTAGGAGTAGCATTCTTGAATTGTAACCTCTTCACGGAAAAGAAGTTTTCTATTTTGTCGGATTCTATGACAGAATTGTTGATAGTCACCACTTGTTCACAGGAATTAATCGCCTGTGGATTCACAGAATCGGCCCCATTGGCTATGGACACCGACTCATCTTTTTTGTCCTTTACATCTTCGGTGATAATCAACGGTACCAGGCCAGTTTTAGAACTATTTGATGTGGCCGATACCTCAATCTTGAACCACTTAACCACTCTTGATATATTATACCCATACTCACTAGTTTGCAATTTCAAAATTTTACTATCGGAATCACCGTAATCTTTGAATCCAGATAAATTGAAATTTAATGACACTTGCATGAAGTTTCTCCTGTAACAAGAAATCACTTTTGGGTCCAGGTTGATGACCATATTCTTGAACAATTTGTCATCCATACGATCTTCTAGTACCCCATATATATAGGTACTATTATCGAGATCGTTCGTCAATACTCTCCCACTCAAGAACCCTTTGAAGTCAATCGAGATATTGTTACCTTTTTGGTCCGTCAACTCGTAATCGAGGGTCAATTTTTTACACTTCAAATCGAGAAGTTTTGTCAATTTGTCAGTATTGTAATCGATAGAGATTTGGGAAATATTGGGCTTTTTGGCCTTGAACTTGTAATTTCGTTTCCGCTTAGCGACACTCGTATCCGCTGTAGGTGTGGAATTGGCCGCGTTGGGATAGTTTGTATTGGCTGGTTGATTGGGTGTAATGGAGTTGACGCTTGAAAATTCAGGTTGAAAACCTCCATATGGCAGTCCCTGCGGAAACTGCTGCTGGTTGTGAAGTTGTTGCTGCTGCAACTGCTGTAGTAACATGGCGTTTTGGTCCATCAAGTCAGCATAATTCAATCCCTGGTTGTTCACATCAGGCCGAGGCTCACCCAAGGGGTCTACAAGCCCATTTATATTATTCATCCAGCCATTTTCCGCTGGCTTATTGAACTGTGGAGTTGTCATATTGGAGCTGGGGAAAAGATGAGACGAGGAAAATGCATGGATATGATTATGGTGAGACATGGCGTCGTACGGTACAAACCCCCCATAATGATTATGAGGCTCCAAATTATCGGCTATAGGGTTGGTGGGGTTATTGCCATACCCTAGCGACGTACTGGATGGATTTCCAGAAGCAGATCCAGAAGACAAATTCGACACCTGATTGTAAATATCGTTGGAAACTTTCCAACCAATAAAATCATTATTGGTTAAGAAATTGGCGAAATTTGATTGAGAATTGGAAGCTGATTGTAATGGGAAAGAAGACTCCAAATTGGGCTTTGAACTTTGTTCGATAGAATTGATTGACGGAGAGGTCGACTGCGGGTTGGTAGACCGAGTAGAATTTTGTGTCTGATTAGCGGTTTGATCTTGATTTTGTTGAGATATATCCGGGAGGAATAATGAAGTCATATCTTCATAACCATCTTTATTACCCTCCAGTTTCATCATGTTGGAGATAGATAAGACACAGTCAGGGAAATTTTATAAAATCGAGAAGTTTACGGCAACTGGTCAACTAATATAATCAAATTTGGTAATGTTAAACTTAAATTTAACCATCTGATTTTAAGTGCGGGTCGCTGCCACTTTTGTCACTAACTGTTCTGGTTAGTGGTAAAAAATATCAAAAATATCGCATTGAATCATTTCTTTTTGCTGCAAGAGACTCATTAGGTAAACTGTTAAAACCTTTAATAAAAAGAAACTACATTAAAAATAGTCATCTTTGGAACGGCTTCTACTTAAACTTTTACATGTTCCTTAGTTACTCGGAAATTCGTCTGAAATTCGAATCACACCTCAATCATGGTTTCGGCCGTGCTCACTTAACCCAATATTTTACCCTCTAACCTACGAAGAACGGGATTTTTTTTTTTGAAGTTGTTTAAGGTAGCTAATTCAACGGGTGCAAGTAGAAGCATCTGGATCTTTTATTGAGTTGAAGAATATTATTTATCAATTTTTCCCGATGTAAGTCATCTACATGTTCAGTCGATTACTTGCACCTGTACTTCGGTAAAGTGTAAATCCCGGACTTTTTCCCAAAACCGGGGGAATCATAACCATCGAAGCGCAATAGCGAAATCCTAAAAATGGGTATTCTCTCTTCTGAGCTTAAGTTTTCGTAGAGACGTGAGTTGCGCATGACAAGAGTGGTCAACAAAAACAATAGATGAATCGTTTCAAGGCCTAGACAAGGATTGAAAAGGAAGGGCTTTGCCAGAACTTTCTTTTTTTTTTTTGAAAATATAATTGAATTTTACGATACCCCAGATCAAGACCTTATGGGGAAGCAAACCAATGATTTATTTATAAGTTCAAACTTGCATACGGTTGCACAAATACAACTCCATCAAGTGAATCTTGAATCTTGTAGTGATAATTCACAGATCTGGTTTAAACAACCTTAACTACTGCAGTAATCACGATAATTGTTAGGACTAATTCTCTTACACTTTACCGTCAAAAATTTAGTCACAAAAAATCTTCAGTGAGCCTTACTCGTTAGTAGTTGATAAATGACTCCTTACATCGACTGAAAAGAAGATAAGTTCAGAGATCGAAAAATCGAGAGATAAATACTTGCCCAATAGAAAAGAATTTATTTTATAGCTTCGGAAGTTTGTCATTTGAAACCCATTCGAAACCTTCGATCGACCGAATCGAACAGCATCTCAGAATTTCGACAAATATTCAACATTTGTTTAAACCACGATTTCCACATAGTACGTGACAATGTTCATTTGCTCATAAATCTTTGATCAGTCAATTAAGGCGAAATTGTACTGGTTACATTGTCAGACTTCGTCAGTAATCGAAGCCAAATTTCGCCGAAAAATTTAGCAAGCAAACCAAAGCAAATGTTGATTTGATTTGTCTATTTTATATCACTTCCGATACTTGATGACTTCGTTAGTAGCTTTGTGTTGACTCGGTTCGAAAAATTCTCTAGCGGAATTATGAGCTTTGGACCGGCAATCTTGAACTGATTACCCAATCTATATACGAAATAAGCCGAAATTTGTGAAAAGCCAAGACTGTAAAGTGGTTCAATCTGGTCCCTTGGGAATAAATGATTTAAAGTGCCTTGATTGATCAAATTTATAGGAGTTGCTAAAGAAACTTTGAGAGATGGTATTTTCTGAATAATTCATATTAAAATTGGGTTTTGTAAAAAATCGGTTGGGACTTACACAGGAATTGAAGAAGGCTTAGATTGAATCACAAAGTACGATATTAGTAATTGCTACTGGTGAAGAGAAACGTTTACGATCTGATATTACATATGCAATAATTGATTAGACTGGCATTTATTGTAACGCGATATTTTGAGATGGAAAAAAACATTTAAATTTAGAAACTGAATATAAAAATAGAAAAAATAAACAAACGGCTCTAATGAATTTGCTTTACATGGTGAAGAATGGACAAATAGAGCACAAAATAAATAAGGGGAAAAGTTTAACGGCGTAAGAACAAAACAAAGCTCATATTTGAACGTTGAACTTTTCTTGTATTAAATAATAGGCCAGTTCGCTTCAATTAAAAATCTGAATTGGGTTTACTAAAAATTTGTTCTGTCTGCTCAATTTATCAAAATCGGTAAAATTCAATTATCCACTTTGATACAGGGACGCATTTATACATTACATTAAAATTGACGCACTGCAATTTTGAACATTTAGGTGACATAAATTTGAAATTTGAAAGCGAAAGAAAAAATTTCGTACATTAATATAAGATCTACATCATTGAATCATGTCAGAGCTATCATATTCGGGCCGTCGTGTCAATAAGGTCTTCAATCAAGAGTTTATCATTGATCAGAGATTCAAAATTGTAAAAGAGTTGGGTCACGGAGCTTATGGGATCGTTTGTTCTGCCAAATATGATGATTCCAATTCTGATAACGGTGACGGTAATTTTGTTGCCATTAAAAAGATCACTAATATTTTCAGCAAGAAAATTCTTTGCAAAAGATCTTTGAGAGAGTTGAAACTTCTTCAATTTTTCAGGGGCCACAAAAATATCACTTGTCTTTATGATCTAGATATAATACCAAATCCCATGACCGGGGACTTTAATGAGGTTTATTTATATGAAGAATTAATGGAATGTGATATGCACCAAATCATTCGCTCAGGTCAACCATTAACTGATCAACATTATCAATCATTCATTTATCAGGTTTTATGCGGGTTGAAATATATTCATTCAGCCGACGTGTTACATAGGGATTTAAAACCTGGTAACTTATTAGTGAACGCGGACTGTGAGTTGAAAATTTGTGATTTTGGTTTATCCAGAGGGTTCAGTGAAGATGTCGAACAAAATACCGGATTTATGACTGAATACGTCGCCACTAGATGGTACAGAGCTCCTGAAATCATGTTGAGTTTTACCAATTATACTAAGGCCATTGATATTTGGTCAGTTGGATGTATTTTAGCCGAATTATTGGGGGGTAAACCTCTTTTCAGGGGTAAAGATTACGTGGATCAATTGAATCAAATTTTGTTAATTTTGGGAACTCCAAAAGAATCGACCTTGACGAAAATTGGTAGCGCTAGAGCTCAAGCTTATGTTAAATCATTACCATACATGAGAAAAGTTGAATTTTCTGAATTATTCCCTGATGCTAACCCTGCCGCCTTGGACTTATTAGAACGAATGTTGACATTGGATCCATATGAACGGGTTACGGTTGAAGAAGCTCTAGAACATCCATATTTCCAAGTATGGCATGACCCTCAAGATGAACCTGAATGTCAAGTTAAATTTGATTTCAAAAGTTTTGAGACTATTGATGATTTGGAAACGATGAAACAAATGATAATTGACGAGGTGAAATCTTTCAGAGAATTTGTGAGGAAGCCCGTACAAGAACAGCAAAAGCAACTTCAGTTACAAGTTCAAATGCAGAAAAATCAACAACAGCAGCAACAGCAACAACAGCAAATCCAACATCAACACGATGATCAAGGGTTCTCAATGGACCTTGCAACTCCATTCGCTGAGGCCTCTCACTCCGGTAATATGAGTGCTGGATTAAACACTAATGCTGGAATCAACCAAAATGATCAGAATGATCTCAATTATTATCAATCAATCCCAAAACCCCAGGAATTGGATGAATTTACATTTTCTAGAGACGAGAACTTGGACAATCTTGAACAACTTCATAAAAATGATGAATTGTTCCGATTGGAAGAAGAATTGGGATTCGGTATGGATGGTAATATATTCAATTGAACCTGGGAATTGAGATGAACGTTATTTGCATGACTAGCATACTTTTTAATGAATTTTGTTTTACATATTTTTTTTCTTTGAAGTTTAGGTACATTTTATAATAATATACATTAATTCAGTTTAGTTCAATTATATACTTGATTATATCCCCGTTTTTTCCAAAACACCAAAAATTTCTTCCATCGATCCAAACGTTGGAAATTTGACCATCTTGATACCAATACGACAAATCTATTTTACTAATGGGTATATCAATCGATGGAACATATTTGTCATTTTTAATTGGATGAACAATAGCGCTTAACTGATTCATCTGCTTATCATCACTCCCCAAATTGCTATAATGCTTTTTGAACCTCACGTCATATAATGATATATACAATCCCAACATTCCTTTAAATTGATCGTTTAACACTTCATTGATATTTATTTGAGAGTTTCCTTCATTCAAAGAAGCTGAGCCTGCTTCGACCCCCAAAACACTTGCCATGTTATTTAGACTAGCATTGTTAGGAGAGCTCAAATTGGAGAGAGCAGCCGATAAGCTATTGCCATCGGTTGGTGACCGTTTTATCTTCGATGCATTGACATTAGGGTTACGTTTGGACGCCAATGATAATGAGTTCATTTGACTCAAGTGGGTATTGGACCCAACCGGTGATTTTAATTTCGACTTCTTTACTGCCGGTTTTTTGATTCTGGGTAAAGCCTTATAATCAAATTCCCAAAAGATAACCTTACCGTCAGTTCCATAGCTGAGTAATCTATACAACAGGCTATTTTCACGGGGTTCGAGATCACTATTCAAAACAAGGTCCTCGGTAATAAAGTCAATTCTCGTGATAGTATTTGTATGACTTTTCAACCGACAAGCAAGTTTGATGTCTTTGATGGTTGGGGGGCACAATTGAGTATCTTCAGTTGCCGGTTGGTTCGAATTGACGTCTAAGGAAGACGAAGGCGACGTAATCGATGGAGACAAGAATGTACCAAATGTACTGGTCTGATTGTTGGTCGAATTAACACTATTGACCGTCCCACTTCTCGATCTCCTGCCGCTATTAATATTCGATGATTGATTTTTATGTAAAAGGGCATTAACATTATAGTACCCAAGCCGGAACAATTCGATCAAATCACCGTTACCTGTGACCGCCAAAAACTTGAAGTCATTGGAAAATTTGATATCTCTTATACCGCAATGGAAATAATTTGATACTACATCGGAAATTAGAGTTTTCCGATTTGAATTGGTTCCATAGTCGAAATCATGAGTTGAAGTGAGTGAAATCAATCTCACCAATCCATCGTCAGAACCAATGGCAATGAGCATGGGGTTTTGATTGAGAGAGTTGGTGGAAGGCGTACCGGTTATAGATAAAGTGGACGCAATGCTCGTAATTGGTTTATAACTAAGCTTTATGTGACCAATTATTTCCTCTGAGTTAGAATGACGATTAAATGGACTCAAGTCGAATTTCTTGAAATAAGTTATAAATTGATCGGTATCAATAATTTGTCTGGTATATTTGTTTGAAGTTTCATTTGTAAACGAATTGACAAAGTATACTTCACCGTTGGCGGTACCAGCAATGATCAAAAACTGGTACAAATGATGATGAATGACTTCTAAGCTGGTTATTGGGTTGTTCAACAAATTACTTGCTACTTTAATTTCTGACTTGATGTTTTTTATATCAAACGTTAAAAGAACTTTGAATGTGAGAGTCTTCAAGTTGAGCACAAGAACCTCCCCCGTATTCAACCCAAATACAGCGATTGGCAAATCGCCAAAGTTGAACACTTTCATACAGGTGACAAAGTAATTGTTCTTCAACGAAAACCTCAACAACGGTTTTTCTATGACTTTGGTATATTGCTTATTTTTTTTGGGCCCCGGCAGTCCTTCATTAGACCCATTGGGGCTGTTAGTGTCATCTTCTTGGTCTAATAAACTGGTATAGGGCTTGTTTGTTATAACTGACTCCGTATTAGTAAACTCCGAGTCTTGATCAAGAGCAAACACGTTAACGACATTTACATTGGTTGATATCATCAATTTGCTGGTATTGGCCGAGGATATGTCATCAAAGTACGTTTCCTCGTTGAATGTTAACAAGTTATCAAAGATGGATGTGTGCTTATCACTGATGGAAGTCATTAAGTCCTGGAATCCATCAAAAGGATCCCCTTCTCCGAGATTAGAAGGGCTGGAAAGTTTGAGTAATTTATTGAAATTACTCGTCAATTTGGTGAACGGGTTCTTGAATTCCGATTTCTTTATACGATTGGAGTCATCAAATGGATTCAAGCTCCGGGTATGGTTATGGAGTTCTACAACTTCGGTCAAGCACCCGGGGTTTAAATGCACGAGCTTGAATGGATCAGGCATCATTGATGACACATTGGCCCCAATTTGCATACCCCCGTCCATAGCATTATTGGATATCTTGTTATCGATCACTCTTTTAAAAAGGGAGGTGATATGGAAAGGTAGTGAAACATATGTGTTTGACTCATGAATACCGGAGCCTTTGTTTAAGGGAGGTCTGGAGATATTCAAATAAGTGGAGTTCAATTTGGCGAGGATATTGGTATTGGAGGTCAAAGGCCAAATGAACGAATTAGGGATGGCAGAATCATTCAAATCATGAGCAAAGTGAATGTTGTCTTCTAATTCCTTGATACCAGGGGCTACGGAATATAGAAATGGGTTTAATGGGGGTAAGTCCTCCACGTCAATGGCTACCAGGGTCATATTTTGATCTTCCGTTAAGTATGGAGATTAGACGCAAGCAGCCCGCACAAGATTTGCGGAGCTTTATTTTTACGAATCAGTGCGTAAATTGCCTCACTGAGACTGAGAGAGAAATTTGTGGTTCTAACTTCTTGCTTAAAATGCCAGCTTACGATGTCTGGCTGCTTTTGTGCTTTTATTGAGGAAGAATAGTACTTAGAATAACCCAGAGAGTGAGAGATTATCCATTGTTCATTCAAGTGAAGCCTAGGGCGTTTTTCATCAACCGAGTATCTAGGGCAGAGGAGCAGAGGCTGACTCTTTTTGGTTGTCTACTGCAAAACACAAACTTTAACTGAAGACTCAACATGAAACCATCGTTACTTGTTGATTATATCAGTATACTGTTCGAGCCTGAGCCTGAGCCACTTAGAGGTATCAATACCCACTTACGGTAAACCCTTCCAGTGGGTCTTCATACAATTTGTATCAGGCACTATTAACGTGCACGTGACGCTCGGTTTATTTTTACCGTTTTAGTCGAAAATCCTGAATTTTCATTTGCCCACTCCCTACGTCGGAGGAAAAAAACCTCTCATTTCATTAATAGTTTTCTATTAAGGGATACGATTAACGTTTCATACTTATAAATTCGATCCATTTTTGAGGGTTCTCATAGACCGTCTTAGTTTTAGGGTTATTCATCAAGCATTTTCTCCAATCAAGATCATAATCACCCTTAACTTACTTTTAATTCTTTATTGGTTTGATTTTTTTTTAATTATTTTTCCTGTTGTTTAAGGAGTTTCGTCGACAATTGTGGGAAAAAATTTTCTCGAGTTTTTGGGAAACACATAAACAACCCCCTTAAGTATTGGTGTCCGGATTTTTAACGCGAGTTCGATCCCCACACCCATACTTAAACTGAGAAAAATTTATCCATTTGTTATTAATTTTTAGACAAAGATTGTGGTTTCCAGTTTAAAGGTATCCCAAGGTGAGTTGTCATTGATTGTTGTCCCATCATAAAAGTTCAACACTTGAGAGGTGTAGCATTAATTCGATCCTATTTTTTTCCGGTTTCGTATAATAAGTATCCTGATCATAAACTAAAAGAGGTCCTATTAATCATAACTCCCATAAAATGGCCATACCACAATCCAAAAACAACAATGGAAAGAGCCAGCCTTCCTCTAGTGCGAGGTTTCGTCAAAGAAAGATATCTGTCAAGCAATCCTTGACTATATATCGACTGTCAGAATTACCCTCCAATGATAATGAACTAGAGCCAAGTCAAATCAATCATTTGAATAGTAATAATCCTCAACAACGAGATCTACATTCCTTCGAGACGGGGGTGGATAAAAATGAGGAAGATGAAGTTCATTTGCAGCAAGTGATTAATGCGGCACAAAAAGCTTTATTATCCTCACAAAAGGAAGATACTAAGTCAGATGAAAAGGCAAAGTCTTCTGTATATATTCCGACTCCTGATGCATCTAGAATCTGGGAGGAAGCTAAGAAATACTATAATGATCATGATTTCAAAGAGCCCGAAGCTTACATAAAATATAGTGCACAAGTGGAAGATGCCATTGGTGTTGATTACAACCTCGATGAAGAAGATGAAATATTCATAAATGAAACTCTAAATAAAAAGTATCCTTTGAAAAAATCAGAACCAGTTTGTACTGAATTAGAATTTGAAATGGTGGCTAGCAAATTGGAAAAATTTATAAAGGTGAAGCAACCTTTTTTGTCCATTGATCCTACTAACATCTTAAGCTATAAAGAATTAGGTTCCTATATTCTTGAAGAATACAATAATGTGGCGAAGAATAAGCCTTACGTGCAACTAGGTAGCGAATTGAAATACTTGAGTTCTAACGCTGTCAAAGAAAGATTATCCAAAGAATTGAAATTTGAACCATTAGTCACAATTTTCGATAAGAGTCCTTTGAATCAAGATAAATCCAACCATCCTAGACCTATCAATAAGTTACTCGAACTATTCGGAGAACCAATCTATAACCATTGGAAGGAGAGGAAGATAGCCCGGAATGGTAAAACTGTTTTCCCTGACTTGAAATTTGAAGATCCTAATGCCAATGAAAAAGATAACGATAATGACCCTTACATTTGTTTCAGAAGAAGAGAATTCCGTCAAGCTCGTAAAACCAGGAGAGCTGATACTTTGGGTATTGAAAGAATAAGACAATTACAAAAATCTTTACATAGAGCAAGGGATATAATGTTCAATGCCAGTCAGCGTGAAATTTTGAAATTGGAAAGCTTCCGTCTGGAGTTCAAAGTGTTTGAGTTAAGAAAGGCGGCCAAAAATGCCAAGCGGTCTCTTAATATATCTGGTGACGACCACTTGTTTTATCCTAATAAAAAGAAGAAAATTATCAAAATTAAAGAAGAAGAAGAGCTTCTTGAACGGGAGAAAGAAAGGGAAAGAGAACTTCGTCTCAAACGTGATAAGAAACAAAGAGAATCTAGATCTGAAGCTTTGGGTCAAGGAAGACAACTCAATCAAGCTACTAACCAAGAAGGTACTTCCTCTTCCACCCAACCTTACGTCAAGTTGCCACCTTCTAAGATTCCTGATATCGATTTAATTACAGTTTCGCTCGTCTTGAAAGAAAAGAATGAAACTATTAAAAGAGCTGTATTGGATAAGTTGCGCAAACGTAAAGAACAAGATGAAGGTTTTGTTAATTTGACTGATGATCCTTATCAACCATATTTTGGTATATCCACAAACGATCACTTGAAAGCTAAGGAACTCAGGCACGTTCCTTATTCATCTATTGCATCAGCCAATTTACACCAGATGGACACATCGAATACCTTAAATTCGAAATTGAAACAATTGTTAGAGCAAGGTAAAAATCCTTTGCCGGGTACCAAAACTTTCAATGGACAAAATGGAGAACTCATTCCATCTAAGCCGTTCCCTCATTTACAAACTTTGCTTCATGATCACTTGCAATCAAAGAGAAACAACAACGGTTACATTGCCCATTTATTGAACAACATTGAAAATAGACAATTCAATAGTTACATCAATGGTTTTGGTAACGCTGATGTATCTGACGAAAATGCAAATCAACCCAATGTATCTGATGCCATGTTTAGATTAAGAAGAAGAGTTGGTAGATCAGGCCGTTCTTTTGTTGATAGACGTATCGTGAATTCTCAGACTAAAAAAGCCTCCGACCCATTCGATGAATTTATCAATTTGCAACAAGATACTGAGGAGTCAACTGACCGAGAAACTCCGTTGTCTGAAAACGATCAAATTACCAATGTGTACAGTTCCTCTCAAGATCTGATCAAAAGAATGAAGTCAAAGTGGAGGTTTGATAACGATGCCGATGAATATGAAGCTACCACCGATGAACCGTTCAGTTTAGATCCATCTAAATTGAATAGTATCAGTGATGAAACTCAATCTATAAGATTTGGTTCTATGTTGTTGTCAAAATCTTATGAATTGTTGAGAGAGTCTGTTCATCAAAGGCAGCAAGCTTATATTCAACAGGTTAGAATGAGGGCTGCCTTGCAACAGCAACAAATCAGAAATAATCAACGGAATCTTCAAAAGGCCCAACAGTCAGAGCAAGCGGGAAGATCACTGTACCTGTCCCAAGAATCAATGACCAAGGCCAGTAACTCTTCAGGGTCATCCGGATCTCCCTCGATGAATTCTCAAGCTACTTCAAAACGAAGTCTTCCAGGACTTAATAATAAGATTGCTTCTCCAAGTATCGCCAATAGTTCAAACGATAATAGGACAGCTCCGAGGGCAATCTCAAACCTGAATTTCAACCCATAAAAGCTCTGGTAGTAATGGGTTGAATAAGGGTCTTCAACACTATAATGAAACCATGTTGTATTTTGAATTCATAGCATTTTTACAAACGATTTCATTAGTATATTTTATATTACCATGTATTATAGTTATAGCATTATAAATTTTAATAATATTTGTAAAGTACAAATTTTCTTCAGTCATGTCTATTAATCAGCTCTATATATTATTTATTATTCGACGAATTGAATACTTGTCAATTAACGCCAATATGCTAATAATTGTTTTTCAACTTAAAATAATCCTTCAATTTGGCCATCTTCGTTCACTTCAACATTCATAAAACCAGCATGGGTTGGTAAACCTGGAATCGTCATAATTTCTGCAGCTAAAGCATATAAGTATCCAGCACCAGCTGAACATCTCACTTCTCTAATTGGAACGGTGAAGCCGGTAGGCACCCCCTTTAATGCTGGATCATGAGATAAAGAATATTGAGTTTTAGCAATACAAATTGGTAATTTATCGTAACCTTGTTGAGTATAAGTTTCAACTTGTTTTTTAGCCAATGGAGATAATTCGATGTTAGCGGCACCGTACATCTTTTGTGCAATAGTTGTTAACTTTTCTTCAACAGTTGAGTTCACGTCATAAAGGAATTCTTGAGTTTCAGGTTTTGGAGTTTCGACAGCTTTGACAACAGATTTGGCTAATTCCAAAGCACCTTCACCACCTTTGGCCCAGTGATTCGTTGGAACAGCAAAATCGGCACCAGCTTTAAGGGCTTCTCTTTGAATCAATTCAAGTTCGGCTGGAGTGTCGGTTTCAAATTGATTAATGGCAACAACAACAGGAACGTTATATTGTTTGACATTTTCAATTTGTTTAGCTAAATTGGAACAACCTTGTTGCAAGAATTCCAAATTTTCAGTCAAGTAAGCTTCTGGTAAGGATTGACCTGGCTTCACATCTGGAGCACCACCGTGTAATTTGAGAGCTCTTGAAGTGGCGACCAAGACAACAGTATCTGGTTTGTGGCCAGAAGCCCTACACTTAATGTTGAAGAATCTTTCACCACCCATAGTGAAATCGAAACCAGCTTCAGTGACAACAAAACCCTTGTCACCATTGTTGGTTGGGTTAGATGGGGAGGTCAATTTAAGAGCTAATCTATCAGCGATAACTGATGAAGCACCAATAGAGATGTTAGCAAAAGGACCGGCGTGTACAAACACTGGGGTACCTTCTAAAGTTTGCATCAAATTTGGTTTGATGGCATCTTTTAATAAAGCAGTTAAAGCACCGGCACATCCGACATCTTCACAAGTAATGGCAACTCCGGTTTCTCTTTGAGTACCAACAACAATTTTACCGATTCTTTGTCTCATGTCTTTCAATGAAGTGGACAAAGCAAGGATAGCCATTAATTCAGAGGCAACAGTGATGTCCATACCAGATTTTCTTGGTGGGAATTTGCTGGCTTCATTCTTACCTTCACCGATAGTCATTTCTCTAACGAATCTGTCGTTACAGTCAACAACTCTCTTGATGGTGATGGATTCTGGGTCAATATCCAATTTGGCGAATTGAACGATTTCATCGTCAGTTAATTCATCAGGGTTGGTTTTATTGATACCTAATTTCTTCAATCTTTCGACCATTGAAGGAGTGAAACTTCTTTTACCCTTTTTGACTGGCACTAATCTTTTGAAAAAACCTTTGACACTCTTGGAAGTATGTTCATGGAACATTCTGGTATCAACGGCGGCACAAAGTAAGTTTTGTGCTGCAGAGATAGCATGAATATCACCGGTCAAATGCATATTGAATTCATCCATTGGAATAACTTGAGAGTAACCACCACCAGCGGCACCACCTTTAACACCGAAAGTTGGACCCATACTTGGTTGTCTAACATTAGCAATGGAGTTGTAGCCTAAATGAGCTCCCAAGGCTTGGGTTAAACCCATGGTAGTGGTACTTTTACCTTCACCTAATGGAGTAGGGGTAATACCAGCCACTAAAACATAATTACCTCTTTCTTTTATTGAGCCTTCAGCAAAGTCATCAAGACGATCGATGACCAATTTTGGATCGACTTTGGCTTTGTAATGTCCATATGGCTCTAATTCTTTTTCCAATAATCCTAACTCTTGGGCAATTTTGGTAATTTTTTTAGGCTGTTGAGCTCTGGAAATGGCAATATCAGAAGGAACTGGGTCTTCTAATTTCAATGGTAAAGGTTTGAAAGCATGTTCATGGTTCTTGGAATCCTGGAGGATAGCAGCATCATAAACATTTGAACATAACATAGCAACGGTCATTGGACCAACACCACCTGGTACAGGAGTCAAGTATTGCACTTTCTTATTTGCTGACTCAAAGTCAACGTCACCGACTAATTTTCTACCATTTTTGGCGTTTGGATCAGCTTTGTAGTTGATACCAACATCCACAACGATAGCTTCTTTTTTCAACCATTCACCCTTGACATATTCTGGAATACCAACACCTGCAACAACGATATCAGCGGTTTTTAAAATTTCTGGCAAATTTTCAGTATATCTGTGACAGATGGTAACAGTGCAGTCTTCGTTTTTCAACATGGCAGCAACTGGGTTACCAACAATATCAGAACGACCAATGACAACAGCATTCTTACCTCTCATGTTGATACCAGTAGTTTTAATCAATTCAATGACACCACTTGGAGTACATGGTTTGAACAAAGGTTCACCACCTCTTTTGGCTAATTCACCAACGTTAAATCTACCAAATCCATCGACATCCTTTTCTTTAGCAACAAAATTGGTTACTAAAGTTTCGTTGATATGCTTTGGTAATGGTAATTGGATCAATAATCCATTGACCTTTGGATCTTTGTTCAAATTGTCAATTTCGTCCAATAATTGTTCTTCAGTTATATTTTCATCAAATTTCAATAATTTTGAATTTATATTGGAGGATTTTGCTGCTTTCAATTTGGAATTCACATAGGCGGATGAATCAGGTCTTCCACCGACTTGAATAATGGTCAAATTTGGTTTGAATTTCATGGTTTCAAAAGTTGCATTTTCGATACCGAATTTAGTTTGATTGTATTTTAATACTTTATCAGCAATATCAGTTCTGATTGTCTTTGCTAATTTGATTCCTGATATTATAGATGCATCCAAAGCAATTGGAGTAGTATGGAGAGATCTCTTGTATAAGGATCTTATAGATCTCAAAGGAACAGCACTCTTGTGACTTCTGAGCATGTTGATTCCTTACTGTATTCGCTTAATCAACTGAGATGAGGTTGGTGTTAAATAGCCAGAAAAAAAAAAAGTAATTTGGTTAGCTGTATGCAAAAGAAATTAATTGTAGAGAAGAGTTTATATGCCGGAAATTATGTTTGATTCAAAATTGTTAGGTGAAAATTTTTCCAACAAAATGACTCACAGAATGCAGAGTTCTTATTGGTTCAATGAGTGTCTGGACATCGAATAACTCGTAAGAGGGTTGCAAGAAGCCTATAATAATTGCAAATAAACTTATTCGATATCTTTGGTGCTTTGTTAAAACCAGGTACCAAAAGATTGACATTTAGCTCCATATGGAAAGGTGGAAATCAGAGTCATGTAAAACTTTGACTCTTTTTCGACTCGTTCGCGACCCTGATCTTTTCGGTCTATGGAGATACTATACCCTACCGGAAAAACTATTTGATTATGAGTTCTAGGTATAACGCGATTGAATACTAATCAACCGGTTGATTCATAAATTCATGTAAATAAATATGTATGCTATAATTGGTTTTATGCTATTGGAGTTTTATCTTCACTCCGATGCTCATTAGAAGAACTAGCTTCATAGGAACCTTTATCTGATAAATTCTCTTCTGACCTTCTTAATTGATTAAGCATTGCTTGTGTTCTCAACATTGTTCGATCACTATTAAGTGACGTCGAACTGAAATTGTTTTGGTCCTTTCTTCTCTCGGTCAACCTTCTCTTCAAATAATTGACACTTTCGTAATCATTATTGGATACCAAATAGTCTTCAGATGGCACCCCAGATATGGGGATCGAGTCAGTCAGGTTGACCGACAGACTTACCTGGCTATTGTTACCTACTGTAGATTTTTCAGTATCATTTCCGGGGTTGTCGACCGAAGTCGATGAATAGAATGACAATGCTTTCTTTCTTCTCAATGCTCTCTTCTCTTTATTTCCTGAGCTTGATGACGACGATGATGCATATGCAGAGCCACTAGTTCTTAGCTTCTCCAATAAACTGTCCATTAGCGAACCTTGAGCACTAATGGATTCCTTATCGGGTTCGCCATCTTGCTCATCGTTAGGATCTATATCTTGTCCATCTTCAGCAGAACTATTATTGCCAGTATCTTCACCATTTTCACTCTCACCACTACGGCTTTTGTTGATTCTCTCTTCCACTAATTTCTTTCTGGTGGCAGCCACATTTTGCTCCTCTTCCTTTTGAACGTTTTCAACGTGAGCTTTTTTAAATTCAGCAACGAAGGTCAGAAGTTTCTCGTAGAAGGTGTTTCTGCTATTATTATCATTGACATTCTCACCAAAGTATGACAATAATGAATTATATTCTTGAATGGTCTTATTCAAATGTGATTGAAGTAATGAATTCTTAATCTTAGCACTTTCCAAGGGTGATGCAATCACATCCAAAATCGAGTCATCGGGATGTAAAGCTTCGGGGTCACTCAAATTACCCTTTTCTACGGAGTCCGATACCCCACATATAAGCCTGTTAAAGTCTTGACAATCAGTTTCGATCTGTTCGATGGAAAAGTTTTGTATGTGTAGAAGAATATTCAACTCGTCAACGAACGAGCCGTACTCAGAGAAATTGTTTCTTATGATCTTCTCGATGTAATGCAAGAAATGGGTAGAGTTGGAATCATCCTTCATAAATTTTAGCCTTTGCAAAGTTCCTAGCCGAAAACCGAGAGCTCTCTTGGATTGTCCGTTCATGAAGTTACCAACTGATCTAATGACCCCCAAAACATGTTTCAAACTTGTACTATTCCTTATGCAGTTATTTGCCTCGTCAATGACTCTCAACTTTCTTATCAAATCAAGATATTCTCGACTGTAGTTGTGAACTAACAAAAGGGCCCTCGACCTGGACTTCCAGTAATGTCTCAAGTTAAAGCAGAGCTCAAGGTAAAGTCTGTCTGCTCTTTCTAACTCCTCTGGGTCTTTCTTCAGTTTAGATTCTGGGTCAGAAATAGATCTAGAGTAAGGTTTGAAATTCCTCAAAGTGGTCTCATTAACATCAGCCAAACTCTCAGAATTAAAAAACTCTAGAACAGAAATGTTTTCCATAATATCTTCGTCACATCTCAATACTTTCGAGATCAATTCCGTGACATCAATATTCGAGTACATATGAAGATTAATACCAAATTGTTGAGCAATGTCTCGAGACAAGAGAGATAATTTCTTTATTTGGCCAGAATTCAGAGTATTCCCAGACAAGTTCTTCCGTAATTTTATGGTAGAGGTTTTGACCGCAAACTTCTTCTCGACCTCTTCTAAAACTCCCTTCTCGTGAAGCTCGTCGGAGAGTTTCTCATGCTCTATATCATTCCAGAAAGTATCATGAATACTATCTAATTTATCCCAATGCATCTGTTTAAGCTTAGACTTCGGTTCTATAAGAGGAATGATGCTATGATTTACCATGCCTTGTTTGGTTTCAGTATTAGGCACAATTGTGTTTCTTTGCGCTTCATCTACATTCAACGATAAGGAATTGGAATCCCCGTGCTCCAAGGAAGCCCCTGGTACCAGGGTTTCAGTTTTCTTGCTTTCAATAGTTGAATCTTTCGAGTTAAAGGTGGGAAGTGGTGGTGGCGGTGGTGGCGGTGGTGGCGGCGTCGTACCCGATGAATTTTTGTTTAACGATGATGGTAGCGGCGGTGGTGGTGGTGGTGTTCCACTTGATGACCTTTGGTTCAAAAGAGGCGGTAATGGCGGCGGTGGCGGTGGAGACGGTCCACTTGATGATTTTTGGTTCAACGATGGCGGTAGTGGCGGTGGTGGCGGTGGAGATGATCCACTTGATGATTTTTGGTTTAATGATGGCGGTAATGGCGGTGGTGGCGGTGGGGGTAATCCACCTGGTAATTTCTGGTTTAATGATGGTGGTAATGGCGGTGGTGGTGGTGGTGGTGTCTCACTCGATGCTCTTATATCTATATTTGGTGGTAATGGCGGTGGCGGCGGTGGTGGTTTACTTGGTCCCTGGTTCGAAGCCGGCGGCAAGGGTGGTGGTGGTGGTGGAGTTTTTGCGTTATTCGATGAGAATGGCCCAGTTGGTTGTGAATTTTCAAACCCATCAGGCTTCTCGGTTTGGTCCTCTTCGTTAGATTTGTCAGAGTCAATCACCGGCAAAAGTTCATTCTTGTCCTCGAGTTCAACGGGTGACACTTTATGACCTTCTCCAAATAGTAACGGAGGAAGAGTGGTTGGTCTTATTTTATGTTTGTTCTTGTTCAGAATATCTTTTAATCGACCATAAACTCCTTTTCCTTTGCTTTGACTATGGTTTCTTACAGGCCCGGAAGAACCTCTTCTGTATAGTTGAGGCTCATTTGCTGAATTAACCTCGGAACCTAGCTTGGGTGATTTGAAACCACCACCAATAGAGTGACTTCTTCCGCTAAACTTGGACTCCAACTCGTCAATCATCAAACTGTTACCACGAGTTCCGTAAAGGGCAGAGTTTACGGGCGACACGTTCAGCAACTGCTGCTGCTTAGTTGAGAGATCTTGGCTTTTCAACTCAGAAACTTCGTCTCGTAGGCGTACTAGTTCTTTCTCCTGGGAAGCAAGTCTTTGGGCACTCAAAAGGTTCTCATCTTTCAAAGATTCGAAATTGTTGTCGGTAAGGCTCAATGAAACTTCCTGCTTGAGCTTTTTATTCTCCTCTTTCAACATTTGAATCTGATGTAGCAAGGCCTGTTGTTCAACATTCTTATTCTTCGGTGAAAAGTCGTTCTTCTCGATGAGCTGAAAAATTGCCTTGTTAATGGTGTCAGATGGTTGCTCGGGACTTGAGCTATCCTGGTGTATCTGCTTCAATGTAGCCTCGACTAGTTTCATAAGAGCTTGAAAAAACTCTGGAGGCTTACCTGGATCATTCAATTCTAATAATCGGGTGAAGATAGATTTCAAATCTATTTCGGTAGCTCCTTTAGTGGATAAGAAATCTTGCTTCAATTTCTGATATACATGATCCAAATCTAAACCTTCCAGAGATTCCGAGATGATACTATGGGAACTTTCTGTTATACCAAAATAGTAGTTGTAGTCATCTTCTGCAGAAATTTCATACTTTTCTATCTCTTCAAAAATCCTTGAATCATTGATAACTCTTAATTTGTCGAATATTTTGTTCAACCTTGAATCAGAGAATTCTCGTCTTATGGCAATACGTTCTTTGATCAGTTGCTCCCTCCCTATAATCCCATTGATCAATAAAAGAGTGGTCAAGCAGTAGTCTCTTATACTACCACTATAAGCTTGCTTTGTGGAGTGATCCCCGACGAAATACTTATCCAAGAGTGCCTCAAAAGAGTTAAACCAGGGTTGAAACCTAATGTAGTCTCCAACGTTGTCCTGCAAAGCTGTCATACTTTCCAATATCAAGGATAAAGCATCGGGATCAGGCCCATAGATGAGAAATACAAGAACTTCTGTTACTAGCACTTTGGTTGCTTGTCTGGGGGATATCAATGAAAGAGTTATAGATTTAATGATATGGAATTTATTTGCATATCCGCTGGAAACAAACAAAGAAGCATCGGAAGATTCTTTATTTTGATAGCTTATCTGACCCAAGATTATTTTCAAACACTGTATAATTCGATATTCTCTATCAAATTCTTCATTTGACTTGATACTCTTCTTGTTGATTCTTGTGAGAATTACTGACAAGGCTGCCTCACCCTGGACATTAATAAAGTCACTTGTCCATTTCAAGGCGTTATGAGACTTGTCATTCACCGACAATTTTCTCTCTAGCCTCTTGAAATCTTTTGAAGTGATCTTACCACTGAAAATTCTCTGGACAAACCATTCTGGTGTACCGTCCTTCAGCTTATGCTTCTTGAAATTTAGGGGATTATGGGTAGATGAAAATAAGCTGGAACTGGTTTCCATATCGCTGCTAAGAAAGGTTTTTCGAGATGAAGGCCCGAAAGAGTCATCCACATCGAGATCACCATCGTCTTCTGCAATTGACTCTTTCCTCATGAGGCCCTTCAAATCAAAGTTAGCGTTTGTTTCACTCTCCCGCAACAATAACTCCCATTTTCTTCTAATCGGCTGCTCTCGTAGTTTACGTATCGCAGAGTCTGGAAAAGCCCTGATGCTCAAAAGCTTCTCAAAAAGGTGGTCTACCACTGAAGAGTCGGGCATTTGATCAATGTTGGATGCTACGGCTGAAAATGACAGAAGTAAATGGCTTTGGTGGGAGGGAATTTTCGACGATGACAGGCTGAACCCTACCCTTGTGTACGGTGAGTTGTCCTCCAGCCCTATCGAACTACCTATGTCATTTTGAGGCCCAGATGCATTGACTTTTCTACTCTTGGAATCTTTCCTTTCCATGGCTCTATCGTCAGCTTCCTCCGCTGGTAATGGAGGTAGCTGCTTCGCATGATAGAGCTGATCATCGAAGGAACCATATGAGCCATTACCATGAGAGAAATTGAACAGGCCTTCACTTCGATTGGATCTGTTTGAAGAAGTCCGCTTTAGGATTTTAGGAGGCGGCACAAAATCATCTTGTGAAAGACCATACCCTGCCAACTGTAAACCAGTAGCGGCTAATCCATGGGGTTCTGCTGGGCTCTTCGACCGAAATTTGGGATCAAGAGACGAGAAACTACCTACGCTCCCTTTATGCGAACTGGTCCCATGATATTCATCATAAAAGGTTTGAGGGTTGGTGTATTTCTTGTCTGCCGATAATTGTGAATCATTGGATGGTTTCCTCGGTGACGCAGCGCCTATTGACTTATCGGGTAAACGCATGACATGCACCGGCTCTTTCGAGTCCGGTCTGACGGAGGAATACCGTATGGATTGAATGGGGTCTTCACTAGAATTTTGCGGGTCTGTGGAATGATTAAGGTTGGTTTGGTCCAATACGCTGCTAAAATTCAAGATGGAGGAGGACTTGGTCAATTTCTTCATACCTTTCTGAAATACACTAGGTCGCTTCGTTAGAGTTCGAGGCGGTTGCTCGTTGGGCTTCAGTTTAGACCCTAAACTCTCCGAAGAATTAGGGTCTGGATTCATTATTTACAAAAGTGATCTGTAAAATATGGGTCTCATTTTTGTTTAACACCGATCTCGATCAGTCACGTGATCGAGTGGCTAACACGAATTTTTCACCAGTTTAAGACATGACAAAGAGATTTAGAGCATATTGACAAGAGTATGGTACGGCTTAGTTTAACTGGTGTTCAATTTTATAGGTTTTGAATTTTACTGATTTTATATTTGGTAAGTTTTACAGACCGTAATAATCACAATTTGAAAAAAATGAGATTGCGTAGTTATACTACACGAGGTTCACAAAAATAAAAACGATGAGTTGGTTGCTGCTTTGAAGCATCCTTTGCAAAAGTCTTCAAGCGTTTGGTCCATAGGTGTAGTATAAAAAACAAAAAAATGATTCCGCCCAGGATCGAACTGGGGACGTTGTGCGTGTTAAGCACATGCCATAACCTACTAGACCACGGAACCACTTGTTGTGTGTGTATCAGGGTTAAAATTGATATTTTGACTGTCGGTTATATGACGTTGGTCACATGAACAAGAAAACGTATAGGGAAGGAAAAATGATAGTTAAACACTTTCACACAAGCACGAATTGAAAGAGAATAATCCCCTATACAATTATGGATGGAAATAAGGTGATAATCCCACATATAATTGTTGTACTAGTTTTCAAAAGCGAAGTAATGAACATTTATGGGATGACTATCAAGCCCTGCATGAATATAGATAGAGCCGCTACAATGTATTTGAAAAGAGCATCGAACAAGCACTTTATCCATACGGACGAGGGAACAAATCGTAACAGACACTAAGAGCTAACCATCGACACCAATACATGATTGTGTGACGTTAGCAAGAGACTAAAAAAGAGATCGTTTCGACATCAAGCAACAAACAGTCCTGGCTGACTGGCTGTTTATCATGCTAACAATTCCCGAAACAAAAAAATGATTCCGCCCAGGATCGAACTGGGGACGTTGTGCGTGTTAAGCACATGCCATAACCTACTAGACCACGGAACCACTGTTGAGGGTTGGGTAGCTTCTGTGATTTATGATTTAAAGTTTCAGCGTACTAAGTATTGATAGAGCTTGATGTCAATACTATGTAAGGGAAACCGTTATAAAAGACACCCTGTCGAAATTTGGATGCAATTTAAAGAAAACCGTGCGTCAAAATTATATTTTCAGGTCCACGTCTCCCCATCGCTAACACGGTCTTATCTGAAACATAAAGCGCGTCTGAATCGGAATTTTTCAAGTGTAAGATGGGGCCCATAAATAGTCAAAACAAGAAACAGCGTCTGATTGCAAGCTTCTTCGGTTCCACAAAGCCCAAGGAGTCCTCCCAAAGCATTCAGTCAGCTAAAATAAGTCGAAAAAATGTGGTCAATCTAACCACTCCTGAGAAAATTGGGGTTATCAGGTCCGATTCAGTCTTGAAGAGCACTTCAAATGACGGTTTTGATGATATCACAAGCTCCGACACTTCCTTTGACTCACCCGATGTTAGCAATTTTAAAAATCCACTCTTTGCTAATTATATACCCCTGACGTTCCAAAACCGTGATGTTAAGGTCGAATATCGCTCCAATAGTGGAGCACCCACCCAAAAGAGATCATATGGTAACTTACTCGATAGGCTTGAGTCAATTGATAATGTTCCCAAAAAACAGATCAAAATAACTAGACCCAAATCTTCTGGCCCCACTCAAAGCAACTCCTCTGTGGTATTGAGTAGAGAGCAATTATCGGTAATTTCTCAAATAGTCGATAAGAAGAGAAACGTCTTCTACACTGGGAGTGCTGGTACAGGTAAATCGGTAGTTTTGCGAGAATTGGTGAGGAGGCTTAACGCCAAGTATGGTGGTGTTCATGTAGGGGTAACTGCATCTACTGGTTTGGCTGCCTGTAATATTGGGGGTCAAACACTTCATCGATTCTTGGGGATTGGCTTAGGTACAGCAACCCCCGAAAATTTACTGGCGATGATAGAAAAGAAGCCAGCTTTGAAGAAGAGGTGGCTTAATTTGAAAGTTTTGATTATCGATGAAGTGTCGATGATTGATGGGGCATTATTCTCGAGGTTGAATAAGCTCGGAAAATTACTCAGAAAGAACGAAGCACCATTTGGCGGCATTCAGATTGTATGTACGGGGGATTTTTTTCAACTTCCACCGGTAAGCAAAGGAGGCCAGGCTCAGTATTGTTTTGAAAGTGATGCATGGGGTTCAGTTATCGAAAAAACGTTACTTTTGACGCAGGTCTTCAGACAGAAAGGCGACAATGAACTTATTCAAATGCTTAACTCATTAAGATTCGGTGATATGAACTCCTCAATGATTACCAAATTCCTAGAACTTCAAAAAGAGAAGAATTATAAAGATGATATTGAACCAACCGAATTATTCCCAACCAGAGAGGAGGTGAAACGAGCAAATGACAGAAGATTGCATAGTATAAATGCCAAGCCTTACACTTTCATGGCTGAGGATAGTAGTTCTAACGAGTTCGATCTTAAATTGTTGGAAAACTTGATGTGTGAAAAGGTGATAACCTTAAAACCGGGAGCACAAGTTATGTATTTGAAGAATCGGGACGACGGAATTGTAAATGGGTCGATTGGAAAAGTGTTGTTCATGTGCCTGGAAAGAATGCTTTTCAACATAGAGGAAGTATATGAACATTCTTACTGTAGTAATGAGGCCATATTACAAGAGATCAACTTATTGGTATCTAGATTCGGTAACCCAGCTGAGATGAATGCAGCTGAACAATTAGCATACGAACAAATTCCACCAGAGAGACAAGGGCCATTTCTCAAATTGTTGAAACAAGCAGCCTCGGAAACTGGGAATAATTTGTATCCTGTTGTAGGCTTTAAAGACAGATATAATAATGATATGCCAATTCTTGTGACCCCAGAAGATTTTTCAGTCGAAGCAGGGGTAGGTTCTAAAAAAGAAATTACCAGGAAACAAATTCCCTTATTATTAGCATGGGCCATGTCGATTCATAAGTCACAAGGTCAAACTATTCAACGGTTAAGAGTGGATTTAAGAAGAATTTTTGAAAAAGGTCAAGTGTACGTTGCTCTTTCAAGAGCAGTTGATAAAGAAAATCTCGAAATAAGAAACTTTGATGCCAAAAAAATCATAGCTTCTGAAAAGGTCAAAGAATTTTATAAACAGTTAGAGACCATTGAAGCTTAATTTATATCAATTATATTATCACCGTAGTTAATACTCTAGCCAAATCAACTGCAAATTAATGTGCCGGATTAAAAAGTGAGAGTGAAAAATTGCTGAGACAGTTTACTATTAATAATTGCTACCACTATGCAATATAATAATGAACAGAACCGATTGAAATCTGATTTGGGCCAAAATGGGTTTCCCGTTTCATTGAATTATTTCACTGCTTTGCCCGATATAAATTATTTGCCCAACGCAACTATTGTGGTGATATTCAAGTCACTTATGAAGAAAGATGCAACCACCAAAGAGAAATCTCTAGAAGAATTGGTCAAATCCTTCACCAATGAGTCCTTGATTGACGATTTGAAAACAGACTCGATAATAGAAGCCTGGGTTCAGTTGTACCCGAAGTTGGCGTTCGACAACTCAAGGAATGTTCGGATCTTATGCCACAAGATTCACCATAGTTTCATAAAGTTAGTGGGAGGTAAAAAATTTGGGAAATATCTCAAATCATCTTTGCCTATATGGCTTCTGGCTTTATATGACGGCGATAAGATTGTTGCCAACCAGAGTTATTCCTTGTTGTTGGAATCCTTCGATAATGATAAAACTAAGGTGGATCAAAAGATATGGCAAATCTTCAAGGACGATATCTTGCATTACGTCACCGTCAGTTTAATCTACGAGAAAAGAGAAACCCTTTCGGATGATCGTACCACTACACGGGAAGATGCCCTGGCAAAGTACGAAAGGGTTGTCAATGGTAGTTTAATGTTGTTGCATAAACTTATCATTTTGATCAATGATCCTTCTATTGACTTTGGATACGATGACAATAGCTTGAAACAAATCGAAGAGTTATTGGAAGGTGATAAAATATGGGAGTTCTCGACCACCGTCTTCAGTCGGAAAACGTATAATTCTTCTTTAGCAAACGCTTTCCTCATGTTGATTAAGTCAGTCTTCCAAGAAGACCGGGAAAATAAGGGTACTCAAAATAAATTTTGTCAAAGTATTTCCAGCTCCAGAAGTCTTTATAAACACTTGTCGAAGAAGTTATTGAAGAATATTAAATTGAAACCCTCATCTTCCAAGATGCAAGACGCCATATATGGTTCTATAATTCTACATTTTTGGGGTACTTTGATTGTTTTGACAAAATTTCCTAGTTTATCTGGGAGAAAAGTCCCCAAAGAATCAATTTGGGAGATAGGTAGTAAATCAGATCAAAGGTTAATTGATTATTTATCTTTGGGACCTTGTAACCTGAGTGATATTTACTTCACCTTATTACAGACGTTAATGGAAAAATTCGTGTCCGCTGTGAGTGACGATTTCCTCAACGAAGACCTTAAAAGTTCAATTGTTAATGCATTAGCTCAACAACTTCCCTCCTTGTTTACCATTGAGTCTAAAATTGGCATTCTCAATGTCTTAACAAGTTTCGTTGGTTCATTACCAGGTGACCAGAGTAACTTATTGTCACCCATTGCCGACAACATTTTTGAATCATCAATCGAGCTTCCAACTGAACGGTTGAGGGCCGCAACAAAGGAATCATGGTTAGATTCTTTGTCTCACTTCGTTCAATCTCTTCCAGGAATTGATAATCTTCTCCTGAAAACCAATGAAAGACTTCAAAATTCCATTGCATCCACCAAGAAATCAACAATCTCCAATTACACTGACGTTCTAGTCAGAACTTCACGGTATCAGACCTTGTTTGACTTGATTTCAGGAATAATTGAGGAGGTGTCTGCCACAGAAGATTCTTCGGTGACAAATGGAGCATTCGAAAGCTTGTCAGAAATAATTCAAAAGCCAATCCAATTCAATGAAGAGGCGGAAGAAGAGTTGGTGGAACTCACCACCTCTTTGGGCCAATACCTCGAAAAAGATACAGTTAATTCAGTTAACAAGTACTTATTCGCCTTTTGGAGCAATTCTCAGTTCGAGCTGAAAGTGGACAATTTTGAATTGATTGACGACATTATGACGAAGTATGCCATGATAGAAGTCGACTCCTCCAAATTTATCGAGAAGGTTTTAACGAAGTTTCAATACTCGTATGAAGATTGTCAGTCGTCAGAGTTGCTTGCCGAACACTTTGAAAAGCTCATGATAAAGTCTAAGACACAAGACGATTGGGAAGTTCTTTTCAAATTCTTAAACAACGAAGCAATGGATGAGGCATTACGGAGTTTGAAGCCAGAAGAGCAAATTGGTTTCATTCGTAATTTCAATAACCGGTCTGTAGAAAACATTAACCTCAACGACGCACATAGTGAAAAGGTCGGTCACTTATTGAAAGTCTGCTGGGAGAATTACACAGATGGTTATGGTTTTATCAGCTTTGTTAGAGGTACTTCATTAAATGACCTCGTAGTGAAAACTTTGTGGGCGCATATCAAGGAAACCTCACCACAACAAAAAGTTGATTCTAAGACTTTGAATGATTTGAGTGAAACTGAATTCGAGGCTTTATTGGATGAATTGGACTCCTCTCTCATTCTGTTGCCGAACATTGATAAAACGCTGTTGGCAGTTTCCAACTCTTTCGGGGCAAACATTCATCTCATTGAAGACGTTGACGTGAAATCGTTTGACTCTACTTCCTTGATTGGAGTTTGTAAAGTCTTCTCCGAGATAGAGAATTCATCTCCAAGATTTATCTACCATTCCTCTATCCTCGGGCAATATTTGCTGGACTATATATTGACAGAAAATCAGGACAATTTTGTTGCTGAAGAATTGCTAACCATTCAAACAAGATTGTCCAATAAATTTAAAGCTGATTTTTCTTTGAATGTTTCCATGAACACTATACTCGGTAAAGATGATAGTGAGAAGAATGAAACGTTCACATTATTGGTCAATAACATTGACGGTACCAAGGGAGCCCTTTCTTCGTATATATCAAGGATTATTAGGTCTGTGTTAGAGTCTCAATCCGACGGTTTGACTGTCGCTGCGTTCGACTCCATGGGACTTGAAATGAATCCCCTCCTCAAGCATCCATTGAAATTATCGATTGTGTTATCGGGATTACTTCCATTATTGAGCTCCCAAAAATTTGATAGAATCAGAAATTATGTGGTGGCAGAAATTTTGGGTGTCATGCCAAATTCAATCCTCACTGAAGGATTAAAGTGGGTGATTTTGAGTTTGAATTTCTTGCAACTTGAAAGTGAAAGCTTTACAGTTATTCCTCCAACAAGACTCAACATGGTTCTCAATCAATTCGACAAATGGCTTGACAGCGAGATTAGTTATGAAGACTCATTTTTGGTCATAAGAATCCAATTACTCAAATTCTTGTCCTTTGTTAACAACGACAGCAAAGATGCCTTGGTTGATAGACTTTTGGAAGATAATTTGTCTTTTATTCCAGTGCAAATCAACTACGAACTTTACTACTTCACTTTGAGGTACTTGGCTACTTCTGGAATTGCAAAGAAGGACGAATTATTGGACATTCTATTCGATGAAGGTATAAATGATGTTTTCAACACCAAAAACAGTTTGGTCGTAAACATTTGCCAAAATGCTCTCGCTAGATGCTTCCAAAGTATTAAATTTAAAGATATTCCTGATGCCCAAGCCAATAAATTCTTTGACCTAGTAATCAGAAACAAATTTCCTCAAATTAAGACCATTTGTCTTGATGTATTAGAGAAATATCTTGTTGACAAACAAGAAAAGCTAGTGATCGATTACCAATTGAAGAAAACAGAAGACTTTGATGAGAATGACCTTCATCTCCCTGAAAATTTGATGGACACTTTGATACACACAAATATTGACCATGCAAATGAGACTGAGAAGATCACCTATTTGAGTTGCTGGTATCTTGTCCTCTTGCACTTCAAGGATATCAGTTTCCAAATAAGGAACCAGTACATCCAGCAGATAAGAAACTCTCAGGTGTTGAGTAACTTTTTGAATTACATTTTCATTACCGAAGAAATTGACCATGTCAAGGTAGTGGAGTCAATTGAGGAGTTCACACTTGCTGATTCTCATTCTCTGATATTACACTTATACTACCTTTCGTGCAAATACTTGGGAAGTGAAGTGCAATCATGGTTCAATGAGTTGCGGAATGTTCAGCTAAAGAAAGATGTTGACAAATTTACTGCAACTCACGTATCCAAAAACTTAGTCACCAACATGATCAACGAGGTGGAAGAAGGTAAGAATAAGCTAGTAACTGATCTCATGAGTGTAAGAATTAATAAGGTTATCAATGAAATCAAATGTGTTTTCGAAATTGATGGCCAAACGATGGAAATGGTTATCAAAATTCCTTCAAACTTTCCGTTAGACAACGTGAATGTGGAGGGTCCTAAGAGAATTGGATTGAAAGAGAACCAATGGAAAGCTTGGTTATTGTCGTCTCAAAGAGTTGTATCTTTGACCAATGGTTCGTTAATTGAAGCTATCGAAGTGTTCAAAAAGAATGTTGATTTACATTTCTCTGGGTTCGAAGAGTGTGCAATTTGTTATTCAATCTTGCATCAAGATCATTCGCTTCCCTCAAAGAATTGTACCACTTGTAATAATAAATTTCACGCTGCCTGTTTGTATAAATGGTTTAAGAGCAGTGGAAGTAGTACTTGTCCTTTATGTAGACAAACTTTCAACTTCAGAAAATAGTTTTATTAGGCATACATAAGAATAATAAATTATAGACTTTTCTTACCATTATCTTGATTGTTGAATGCTTTCGATTTGGGAGTCATGAAATTCGTAAATTGCGTTCTTGAAACACTTTGATTGTAGGGTTGTGTTGATATTGGCCTAGTGGTCCTCGAGCTTCTCATACTGGTGTCACTCGATGGAAAATTAGTTGGGCTTTTTTTCCATGGCACTCCAGTCATAGAAATATTGTTTTTGGTAGTTCGAACCCCTGTTCCATTCAAGAAATTTGGTTCTTCGCTAGCCTCGTCATCTCCTTGACTCAAGCTACTTACAGGTAGATCTTTATTAGTTTGATCCTTCCAAGGGTATAGCACATTCCCAAACCAGAAGTGCTGAACCACGGGAAACTTTCCGAGAACTTCGACGTCATACATCTTCAATAAACCCGAAAGGACTTTCTTCCACAACAGTACCGAACTGTGGATATCAAAAAGTATGGGCGAGTGTTCATTAAAAGGCCCTGATTTGATCTTTTGAATGAATGCCAAAGCATTAATGTACAAATTGGATCCCATAAAGTCACCCATTACTTGTGCATTCAAACATTCCTTAACAGGCGGTGCATATTTGTTAACCGGCTCATTGAATTGAGCAGCCCCTATGATGTAGATGAAATGAAAATGATCATCCAAGCCCCAGACTCCATGAGAGCCTGCTGGCTCTAAACTGTAAGTGAGAATGAGTTTTCTTACCGTATCGTAGTATTTGGCGAATATGGTTAAAATCTCTGAACCAGTAGCTTTACCCAACGAGGTATACTTTAACAACGCTCCTATAAAAGTGACGAAGGAAAGCTCATGACCAGTTCCATAGTCGAGTCTGATGTTGGACCCAAAGCTTGCCATGAAGTAGTAATCCAACTCCAAGTGAAAGGCTGATGCTTCAGGGATATTGACTTCCAACTGACGTAGCCTTTCCGGACTGGTCAGTTCCATTACCTTATACCACTCTTTGAATGCGCTGTTCCCAAATCTCCTGGGGCCTTCTACAGGCTTGATATTATCCACAGCCCTACTGAGCTCGTCAAGTAATGAATCCACGACTTTAACATTAACTTCAGGCTCTTGAGCTTCAATTTGGGCGGTAGGCGGTGGTAACTTATTCGAAGGTGGAAGCTTACGTTGAACCAAGTCGAGATTGAGAACGCCTTTCGGTAATTCTTGGGACTTGACGAGATGTAAAATCATTTGTATGCTCGTTTGGATATGAGAGTATCCGAGTGACAGTTTAAAAGTCACCACATCACCTGAATCAAATATTCTTTTAGTGGGTGGCAGAAACTTCATTGTATTGCTGGGGATAGAAGATCTGATGTTACGCGCAAAGAAGATTGTCGCAAAATTCATGCAGCGCTGATGGAACAAGATTTGCAGCCATGAGAGGAATTCGAATAATTTGCAACGTAAATTGTAAACAATATTTAAAACCAAACCTAAACCGTCTCAATAACCCAAGTATTTTACAGTTACATATAAATATATAGAATAAAATGCTTAATGCTTCTAACATTTCTAGAAAATGTTTTTTTTTTTTCTTTTCTTTTTTAATTTAATCTTTGCCCAAGTCATTATATTTCCGTTTTCCAATGACCATACCCTTGTCTATATTACCCAATGATAATTCCATATTTCTATTCACAGTTGCGTGACAATCACTTCAAATCACGCTCGGATTCCCTCTCTTTATTTAACAACAGGATATTATAAGTATTTCCCAAAATGTTCATCGTTCAACCACCCAACTTTTTCAAAAGCAGCAAACAATCTTGAAGCTTTATTAACATCGATTCTACATGCTTTTTGAGCATCTGTTCTTCTAAATTGCATTCCGGTTTTCAAACGATTCACCTTTTCGTAGAAGAATCTCCTTTTAGAGTCTAAGTAAACATTACATGGTAATCTTAAAATAGATGCTAAAGTGACCTCTGCTGGATGTAATTTATCTGTGTTGGGATCGTCAGACAAATCCATTGGTTGACCTTTCCAGTCAATTTTCAAACACTTTGAATTATTAGGTAATTTCGAAGTATCAGGCGAGTAGTCTGGAATGTTTTCATCGATGAAACTTTGCTGCTGTTGTTGAATGTTGGTTTTTCTCTTCTTTGGTGTTACAGCTGGTGAGGGTGTAATTCTGTCAGACAATTCACCGTTGGACTCTTTGATAATCCTTCTGGTTCTAACCTTGTTGGAGGAGGTGTCTTCGTTAGAGTTGGAATCAGAATTGACATCCATGAAGCTGTTGGTGTTGTACTTCCTCTTTTTTGCTGATAATCTTTCTCTGAGTTGTCTATCGTAAGACTCTTTTTCTTTGATAGCATTGTACTTATTCAAAAAACTAACTTGAGTCGACTTGTAATTAGATTTGTTGATGTTTTTCCAAGGATTCACTTTCAAATCATAATTCTTGTAATTCTCTAAACTGAAAGGTTTTTCATTTACTAAGTAGCTTCTGATTAAAGATTTGCTATCAATTAATACTTCAATTCTTTGATAAGGTGATAGAGGAGGTGATAACATGTCTAAAGGGTTGCTGACCTTGGAGATTTGAGATGTTGGGGTTGCATCGGCACTGGACCCAATTGAGAAGTTTGTATGTTCGTTATCTTTAGACTCATTAGAGCTAATAATCTTTGGCTTATGTGCGATGTCTTCAATTTGCATTTGATTTTGAGGTGTAAGACACCCATCGTTCAACCTGGTACCAATTGACTTTGACATGGGATGATAAATAGTTGACATATTGTTCAATTAAGCTTGACTTAATCAATTGAATTATAGACAAAAAAGATTAAATATTGATTTGGGGTTTAAGATGAGTTTTATAAAAAAAAATTTTAATCATTTATTTTTTTTTTCTGTTTATTTAAAAACAAATAAAAAAAATTTCTTTTGTCATGTTCATTTATTCAGATAAAAAGAAACTAGAAAACATGTAGTCATTGGTCTGGTTCTTGATTACGGACCTTCAACGATCATTGATAACTTGTATGGCATCATTTCGCCGCTTCTTAGAATGATCTGGCTAGCGATGATGGCTTCTCACTATCAATTGATGCAAAAAAAGTTGGGGGAAAATCACAGAACGTTTGACAAAAAAGAAACTAATTAAATTTTTATATTATGACCACAACCAGCTATACACACGAAAAGTATGAACTTGGCCACATACTATTATACCAGTCTAGGAATTACTCCGATTACATTGAGAAGAGAAGTCATACGGAAAGGCAGGCTACTTCTAAAATACATATTATGCAGTCCTTGCATATATCATTTCTTTTTCCTACATCTACGACACCCGCACGCTACTATGCTGCACTATTTGTTTGTGGTCATCTATTATGAATTTTGCGCTCATATCTTTATCTGCTTACCACTCAAGTGTAATTCGACACAATTCAGGACTGATATGCCAATTAAGTCTCCCAAGTATGTTGTTGAATTCACTGGATTTTATGCTTCGAAAGTTTATCTTGACTAATTTATAAATGACTAATTTCACTTGGAATTCCGAAAAGTTTCTTTTTGTAAAAAAAAAAACCTTCCTGCACGAACGAGTAATATATTGCATATAGTATTGTTCACTCCAGCTTCCCAGATACGTCAGTAAGCCGATAAGGATCTGGTTTGACTTCTTTTAGCAGTCTGTGGTTGAGACGGCTACTATCAACAGATTGCTTTCCGTTCAGATTATGATGCAACTCAATTGCGGCCTCATGCGTTGAACAAACTTGGAAGCTGACTCTAGCCCATATAATTAATAAGTCCGATTAGTTTTGTAGCCAAAAAAGGTTGATCAGATTAAGCCCTGCAAGTAAAATCTTTTAATTACCCGGTCTCAAAACCGGTGTACAAGAGAAATATTTGTTCGAGGCACCATGTAAATAGAATTAACCATCGAGTTATTGGCTAGCCTCACACACCTTACAGACCTAAAAACAAAAAATAAACGGTTAAAGACCAAAATGAGTGATAGGCACACGATTATTAAATAATTTAAATGGCTGTCACACGACTTTTGGCCTCGCTTAATGTGACGTTGGAGATGAGATGGTTACTGAATATTTAGCTTCGATTTCCTGATTGACTATGGTAAATTACACAGGCAAATTGGTTTTGGCCCCTATGGTCAGAAGTGGTGAATTACCAACTAGACTTCTTTCTCTTCTTTATGGAGCTGACTTGGTGTGGAGTCCAGAAATTGTTGATAAAAAAATTATCACTTGCAATCGTAATGTCAATAAGAAATTGAATACCATAGAATACCTCGATCCAAATGGAAAGATTATATTCAACACCTACAAGCCCATGGAGGCTGGAAAGCTCATATTTCAAATGGGGTCTGCTACTCCCGAATTGGCTGTTGAGGCTGGTTTGAAGGTAATTAAGGATGTGGATGGTATTGACTTGAACTGCGGTTGCCCGAAGAACTTTTCAGTCCATTCAGGTATGGGAGCTGCATTGTTATCCAATTCTAAACTCTTATGTGATATATTGAAGGGCTTGGTGGAAAAAGTGGGGAATCCAAATAATAAACCCATCAGTTGTAAAATACGATTATTACAGGATTTAGAATCTTCTTTAGCATTAATCGATGAAATTTGTCAGACCGGTATTAAAAATCTTACCCTTCATTGCAGAACCAGAAGCATGAGAAACAGAGAACAACCAATTCATGATTATATTCCTGAGATTATGAAGCTCACGGACAAGTACGGTATCAGTTTCATCATAAATGGCAACTTGATGAATAAGCTTGAACATCTCAAATTGAAAGCCCAGTATGGGCCCTCAGTTGGTGGAATGATTGCTGAGAGTGCTGAGGCTAACCCTTCAGTTTTCAACCTCAGCCCATTACCTTGGAACAAATTGATCTTGGAGTTCTTGAAGATTTGTTTCAAATTCGATAACCACCCTTCCAACTCGAAATATATCCTACTTAATCAAGTGCCTTCCAAATCCAAATACTACCAGTTGTTTGCTAAGCTCAAAACCAATGAAGATATGTTGAATTTGGCGCAAAAGATCAATAACCAACCAAAGTCTGAATTGGAGGAAGAAAAATTCATCGATAAGATCAAGTTCAAACAATTACAGAAAGACAAACTTTTCTCCTTAGAAGAATACAAAATTTTGAAAGATAGTGTCCTAGCTGAAAACAAGCAAGAGTTTTGTGATCAAAGCCGAGTTCCATTAATAGACCTTGAGAAGGACTTCGAGGGCGTCAATAGTGTAACTACAACAGAAATCGAGGATTCTTCTGTTCAGTCAAACAAAAGGAAACTTTCTTTTGATGAACCTAAGAGTAAAAGTGTCAAAGCTTGAAGACACCACAGCATTGTTATATAATGTGATATAATGATTATACGATTTAATGTACAAAAATTTGCTATAAACAAGATTTAATTTAGTATGCTATTTGCTTCGTCGACTCGATCTTTATTCTATATCTTCCTTCATCTCTCATTAGGGCTTTTAAAATGGTACTGAGGTACTACTGATTATTGCAATAATCTTTTAATACCACACCAAGTAGCAGCGGCACCAGTCATTATGGCAGTGGAGTAAGCCATAGGTCTGACACCAGCACTACTTTTGAAAATGGCTCCAGCTAAAGCACCTGCACCAAGAGAATTTAAATCATCATGTTTGCCTCTAATAGCATCGATTGAAGAGTCAATCAAGTTATAGGTCAAGGCCAAAACACCAGCCGAGTTACCCAAAAATGGACCTCTTTTAGTGATGTGATTCAAAACGGTGTTCAATTTCAATCTACCAGTAGAGTTAGCTGGTAAGTTTTTTAAACCTTCTTGTAAACCAAAGGCACCACCAACACCTAACCCTAATAAGTATACAGTACCAGTACCATAACATAAATCATCACTCCAGTTTCTAGAAGGCATCAAACCTTGTGCACCTTCAACGGAGTTCAACTGTTCTTCTTCCAAATCCAAGTATTCAACACCTTTATCTAATCCGGATAATGGGTGTAATCTTTGACTGTCAAATAAACCTGGTTGATTTAAGAAAGAACTGACATTACTGACTTCTTTTGGGTCGAAGCCTAAATCATTTGGCTTGGATTCTTGTGTAGATTGTTGTGGCTGTTGCGAGCCTCCTAATAACCAATTCATATTCTATATGTTTAACCTATTCTCGGTATATACCACTGAATTTTTCTTCGATTTCCAGATTTTGATGAGTGAAAAAAAATTTTTAATGCGACTCAAAATTGGGTTACCCGGTTTTCTAGATCCGAAAACTGTTGATCTAATTGCACAAAGCAATTAAAAAACTTGTTACGATCGACTCAAGTCTCAATTTTGCAGCCAAAATTTGTTTTATGTATTACAGACTTGATTTAGCTATAAATATGGGCATTACAAACATGTAGTACGCTATAAATTATCATGTAAATCGAACTTGTCCATTTTGCTTAAACTCTGAAGTTTTCTTTTTCTTCAAAATTTGCAAAAATGACAATTAATTATATGAATGTCGTTGACGAAACTTTAGATGTCACCTTGTTCAGCGAAAGCGAATTAGAAACATTGTATTTGATAGTTTTGTCCAACGATGAGCGAATGAAAAGACATGCTTCAGTTCGCTTTCCCAGCTTTGACCATTTGATTAGGTATGACTCCAATTCGATTGAGTTACCTGAATATCGTCCCCCAGGCGAAAAGGAATCCTTTGCTTTGAGCTTCAGCAATTCCTTTTCAAATTGGAGTAAACCCGCTATCAAACCAAAATTCCCTGAATGTCCAACGAATACTGAGTTGTGTAATTACTTACATAAAAGGCATATTTACCAAAAGGTTTTACAGTTTGAATTGAGAAGACAGCGCTCTTACCAACGGAAATACAATTTAACGCTGCCCGTATTAAAACATGATTACGATGAAGGGATGAGTCGGTCTTTTTCAAAGTTGTTGCGTTAGAACCACTTTTTTTACAACCTGTGGAACTGAATAAACTCCTCAATATGTAAGCTCATAAAGTCCTCAATATATAAGTTAATATAAGATAACCTACAAGCATACACTTTTTAGAGAGAAAAGCACCATATCACTTTTCCCAAATTTGAAGAAATTAAAAGAAAGCGACAGTAATCCATAAAGATTGCCGGTGGTTCTATTATTTTACCGAAGAGGTTGCAGAAGTGGAGAATAATCGACCCAAGAATGAGGGGGGACCCCGAGCCCCTCAGGACATGCAGGAAAGAAGCCCAGAGACCTTTCTTCTGGGGCTCACCTAGGTAGCCCAGAGAGGTAGCGATAGTAAACGATTTATATTATTATAGACAACGTAGATTGTTTAGAATTGAAAGACTTCTCATGCTTGGTATGAAACCCTTGGTTTATCAGAAGCAGAATCTCTACCGATACTAGCTTCTGAATCCAAACCAGCATGATGGTAAGGCATATCTCTGGCAATAGAGACAACTTTCCATGGTTGCATGATTGGCGTTTTGTTGAAAATGAGATCCATTTCTTCCAAAGATCTTCCCTTTGTTTCTGGGTACAAGAAGTACAATACGGGAATGATAAAGAAATTTGTACCGGCAAAAATGGTGTAGGTGAAGGCACCAATACTTTGGAAACAAATGGGGGTGATCATAACAATAAGGAAATTGGAAATCCAATTGCAAGCAGTGGATATAGCGGCAGAGGGAGCTCTGGTTTCTAAAGAAGTTAATTCCGGTGGTAATAACCACATTTCGGACAAGAAAGCCAAAGCGAAGAAAGTGTTGAAACCGAACAAGAAAACAGCGGCAACAACGGCAGCACCAGGCTTTTCTCCACCCCACTTATCATCAGAGTAGTATGCAGTTATAGTTAAAACGACCATGCAGATACATTGACCAGTGGCACCAGCTAAAAGCAAAGGCCTTCTACCCCATTTTTCAATGAACAAAATTGGAATAAGAGCAGCAAGGAAATATTCAGTACCATTACATGCGGCAAGAATTCTTGAATCTAATGGATTTAATCCCAAATATTCTTCGAAAATAGTACCAGCATAGTAGGTAATTAAATTGATACCACAAATTTGTTGGATTAATTGAGCCCAACCAGCTAAGCACAATCTATGAAAATGTCTTTTTGGGCCTTGGTTAAGTAAAAGTTTGAAAGAAAACTTTTCAGCACCCTTGGAATTTTCCATTCTGATAGCATTTACAACTTCATTAACTTCGTCAGTTACTAGTTTATGATTAGCTGGAACGTTTTCCAAAGCAGAAAAGACTTTTCTGGCATCAGCAACCCTTCCTTTCCTCAACAACCATCTTGGGGATTCTGGTAATTTCAAGAGGAAAGGAAGCATGACAAGAGGAAAGACACATTGGAAAGCAATTGGAAATCTCCATGACACATCTTGATGAGGTGTCATGTTTCTGGTAAAGTAGAAGGCAAAATCGATCCAGTAAGAGATAGCGATACCTCCTGCAATTAAAGCACCTTGGATACAGATTAATTTACCTCTCTTTTCCGGCCTTGCAATCTCGGATTGCCAGACTGGAACAGTAGCTGTAATAAGACCGTTACCTAACCCAGTAAAGGTTCTGGCAACAATTAAGTGAGCAACATGGTAGGCACATGATTGTAATGCACCACCAATAGTCATAATGATACAACCGACCCAAACTAATTTAACTCTACCGTACTTATCACCTAACCATATAGTTGACAAAGCACCAATCATACACCCTATTTCGTAAATACCAATAGTAAAACCTTGGAATGCGGATTTACTGTAACCGTAAGTAACAGTATCAATTTCTGGGAATGTTGCTCTAAATGGTTCTAAAGTCAATAAAGAACCCATAACACCTTGATCATACCCGAACAAAATGAACCCTACACCGCACATTAAAGCGACTGAAGTGTGTAAAGATTTTCCCGTCATACCAAGGAAAGAGTAGGTGGTGGTATCATCGCTTACACCTACGTTCTCACGAGAAAATTGGTCGTCATTTTCGTGTTTGAAAATTTCTTGATTACCAAGATCTGATTCACTTGACATTTTCGATGAAGATTTTCAAAGTTATAAGTTTGCAAATATTAAAGGATTTAGCTGTTTATTTATAATCGTACAATTATACTTATTACTCCACACTTGTTTTTTTTTTTTTTATTTTTTTTTTGTTTTGGAGTTTTGGAGTGATTGCATATCTGAAAAAAAAGCGCTATGATGTAATAGAACAAAATCACCCAGAAAATGATTCAAAACTTACGGAAACAATAGATATTGAAACAACAAGCCGCAATACTTGAAATACTCGAGTTGATCTTATTGTTTTATTATTCGAACTATAGCTGGCAACCAGAGCCAAAACTAGAGTTTTTTACTATTCGAACGACTTACTCCACTTGAAGTCGAAGCTCTTTATCTCTAGGTGGCTCAAACTCTACGTTCAAAGCGGGCAGAAGAGACGTCAATTGAATGGTGTATACTAGACCTCTTTTCTCCCGTTTCCGGATAATTCATTTAATTCTTGGGTCGGATTTAGGGTTGCTATTCGCACACGAAAGGTAGAATTTTCGCAAATCAGGCTTTAAGAGTGTGCATTATGAGCGGGAGAAAAAAATACAAACCATTTTGGGGTCAAAAATGGGGTAATTTGGGGGAAGGGGGGCTGAACTTAATCTTTGGTTTGCGGTTTGGCATGTTTTGTTTTACTAGTATGGTTGTTGGATGAGAGGTATAACATTACAACAAAACGTCACCCCAGCTAAAGGTAAGTCATTTAGTGCCATCCTTATTGCCAAGAACGCCCTCGAAAGTTTAATAAAAATGTGACATTGCATTATGCCGAACAGGCTGATGTTGCCAACCCCACCGTATATGACTGTCTAGCGTCAACTACCTAGTATGTTGTCTTAGATAAAATAAGGAAAGTGTATACAGGAATATCCTAAATCGGTGAAAGTCTCGGGAGAAGCCGGTGTTTAGTAGCAAGCTTGGGGGTTGCTTGTGCCCCACCTAAACAAACGAATAATTATAGACTTGACTGACCGCTCATAACATAACTGATATAGCTTATAAACGTAGAGATTAGGTTAAAGACCACAGATGAATTTCAGATCTATTTGATAATAGGTCATAATTATTCAATAAAAGTATTGCTAAATAAATACGGAGGTACGAGAAATTCAACTGTCGAGTGCCCCACTTGAAGTTATTTTCCCTCCTGGATGAATAGTTGCATACAATCTGATCATATATCCGGTCACCACCTAAATTGGTTCGCGTGTCAAAATTATACTTTTCAGGGCCTAGAAGAGGTGAATATAAGTTCCTGCTCTCGGTAACTTCGAGTCCATGAATGTTATTATCAGTGAGGAATAGGATTAGTGGTAGTCAGAATTTCTCACATAGAAGTGGCCGTTTAACCAGGTGATTCTCTGTCGCAGACGACAAAAGGTAACGTAAAACATCAACAAACACCAAATGGCTGCTACCCCGGGTCAACTGTTGGTCGTGCGGCACCGTTACAAGCTTTTCGACCAACCGGGGAAGACGAGCAATGCAAGAGCAGAAAGCTGTAAACAGGGCACGTGACCATACATTGTGAAGCCTTTTAGGTTAGAATAGGACAAAAGTATTCAAGTGACGTATTGAATAAGAGTGTGAAGAACGCGACTTTGGTTTGGTATGAAAAGTGTTAGACTACCAAATCAAATATGTTCATCTGCAAAATTAGACGGAAGGATTAGAGGCTCACAGTTGTAAACTCTAGGTCATATTGATATTGAAAAAATAGTCAAAATCGATGTGAGAGGTATCCTAGGTGATCGAAGCGTTATTGTAAGCCCTAGGAATGCAGGTGGACGTTAAATACAAATCTGAACTGCGTTTTCTACATTGGCCTACCAACGCAAATTCTCAGGCACAAAAAACGTAGCCCACTCATTTGCTCGGGAAAAGAATTTATCCGTTTCAACACCGAATATTTGAATTTCACACGCCGATCGCGTCTTCAGTTCTACAAGAATCGGAGCCATATAGGTGCTCTGGCCCAACCCGATAGTCTTCAGGGTACCAAGATCCGTTATTCGAAGTTCGGCGACCTAAGTTGATTACAATGTCAGCTACACGATTCGAAACGAAAATGCGGCAATATATAGGAGAATCTTCCAAGATGTTGGGAGACCAAACCAATAGCCAAAAAAAAGTTGTAACCACAACAAATACAATGTGGATCAGTTAATGTGGAAGGAAACAGATTCAAAGAGACTCAATTTACTGGGTCTCATATATAAGATTTGTATTTACGTCAACTCTGATGCATAGTTTATCCTAACAAATTTTCAAATTTTGGGCCAAATTTTTAAAATGTTGGGGACTATATGCCGGACTTCTTTTATTAAGTACTTTAGATAAATCTGTAGGCTGCGAATTTGATCCCAACGTTAATAAAACGTCAATCATTGCACACACCTTGAGAAATTTTATATAAGGTATAGCTTGCAATTTTTCTAATAAATTCAGCTAAAGTTGTTTCTTGTAAAAATTTGGTCAATTCATTTTCGAAAAACTACTTTAAAGCAATACACCTCAACATATTGGTATCAATTCAGTTGATTTCCCCAGTTCAATCAAATTTGTATTAAATAATCATAACATTATTTACTACAAGCTTTTTTAATCGAAGTTCCTCAAGGTATGTCAATTTATAACACTACTCAATTCATAATATCCGTGGTCCCGGAAGACGTCGTATATCAATTGGCATCATAGCTAACAATCCTTGAATAGCTTCTTATTAATTGATTCATCAACTTCATCAGCAAGCTGTCTTCCGGCATATTGCCCCTAACACATCACAACAAAAACCTGCGTACCAGAAAACCCAATCCAAAAAAAAATTGGTTCGTGCATACACCCCATATTGTCTCTCTTCATAAAGGACCACATTTTGATTGAAGCTAGTATATGAGTGCCATTTGCGCTTATATTAGAACATTCCATACTAATACGTCTTTTAGATTACTACCTCATTGTAGATATTTAACAACTTTTAATACCAGAAGAAGTTCACCTAATATACTTAATTTCCAAATTTCCAACTCAAATCCCACTAATCACATATTTATACATAATTTCTCCATGTCAAGCTCCTCCTCCATATCCGACTATTCCATAGCACATCAACAATTGGCTCCAAATTTCAGAGGGTTAAACTCTGTTGAAAATGCTGAACCAAGTAAGGTGAAAGACTTTGTTAAGTCTCACCAAGGTCATACAGTTATATCTAAAGTTTTAATTGCCAACAACGGTATCGGTGCCGTTAAAGAAATTAGATCTGTCAGAAAATGGGCATATGAAACTTTTGGTGATGAAAGAGCCATTCAATTTACTGTAATGGCCACTCCAGAAGATTTAGAAGCTAATGCTGAATACATTAGAATGGCCGACCAATACGTTGAAGTACCCGGTGGTACTAACAATAATAACTACGCTAATGTTGAATTAATCGTAGAAATAGCCGAAAGAACTGACGTTCACGCTGTTTGGGCTGGTTGGGGTCATGCCTCTGAAAACCCAGACTTACCAGAAAAATTAGCTGCTTCACCAAAAAAAGTGGTCTTCATCGGTCCTCCAGGTAATGCCATGAGATCTTTAGGTGACAAGATCAGTAGTACCATTGTTGCTCAACATGCTAATGTTCCATGTATTCCATGGTCTGGTACTGGTGTCGATGCGGTTCAAATTGACCGAGAGACTAACTTGGTTTCTGTTTCTGATGAAACTTACGCTCAAGGTTGTTGTATAGATGCCGAAGATGGGTTAAAGAAAGCCAAAGAAATTGGTTTCCCAGTTATGATTAAAGCCTCCGAAGGTGGTGGTGGTAAAGGTATCAGAAAAGTCGATGACGAAAAAGACTTCCTTAGTTTATACAAACAAGCTGCTAATGAAATACCTGGTTCCCCAATTTTCATCATGAAATTAGCTGGTGATGCTAGACATTTAGAAGTTCAATTATTGGCCGATCAATACGGTACTAATATTTCTTTGTTTGGTAGAGATTGTTCTGTTCAAAGAAGACATCAAAAAATTATCGAAGAAGCTCCTGTTACCATTGCTAGAAAGGAAACTTTCCGTGAAATGGAAAACGCTGCCGTTAGATTAGGTAGATTGGTCGGTTACGTTTCCGCTGGTACTGTTGAATATTTGTACTCTCACTCTGAAGATAAATTCTATTTCTTAGAATTGAATCCAAGATTACAAGTTGAACATCCAACTACTGAAATGGTCACTGGTGTTAACTTACCATCTGCTCAATTACAAATTGCTATGGGTATTCCAATGCATAGAATTAGAGATATAAGAACTCTTTACGGGGTTGATCCTCACACTTCCACCGAAATTGATTTTGAATTCAAAGATGAAAACTCTTTGATTACTCAACGTCGTCCAGTTCCAAAAGGTCACACTACTGCTTGTAGAATTACCTCCGAAGATCCGGGTGAAGGTTTCAAACCAAGTGGTGGTACCTTACATGAATTGAATTTCAGATCTTCCTCCAATGTTTGGGGTTATTTCTCTGTTGCCAATCAATCTTCTATCCATTCTTTCTCCGATTCTCAATTCGGTCACATCTTTGCTTTCGGTGAAAATCGTCAAGCTTCAAGAAAACATATGGTTGTTGCCTTGAAAGAATTATCTATTAGAGGTGATTTCAGAACAACTATTGAATATTTAATTAAATTATTGGAAACTCCAGATTTCGAAGATAACACTATCACTACTGGTTGGTTAGATGAATTGATCACTAAGAAATTGACTGTTGAAAGACCTGATCCTATTGTTGCAGTTGTTTGTGGTGCTGCTACTAAGGCTCATATTCAATCCGAAGCTGAAAAAGCTGAATTCATTCAAAGTTTAGAAAAAGGTCAAGTTCCAAACAAAAGTTTGTTGAAAACCATTTTCCCAGTTGATTTCATCTACGAAGGTAGAAGATATAAATTCACTGCCACCAGATCCTCAAATGACAACTGGACTTTATTCGTTAACGGTACCAGAGTCGTTGTTGGTGTCAGATCATTATCCGATGGTGGTTTATTGATTGCTATGGGCGGTAAATCTCACGCCGTTTACTGGAAAGAAGAAGCTTCTGCCACTAGATTATCTGTTGATGGTAAAACTTGTTTATTAGAAGTTGAAAATGACCCAACTCAATTAAGAACTCCATCTCCAGGTAAATTAGTTAAATTCACCGTCGAAAGTGGTGATCACGTTGTCAGCGGTCAACCATATGCTGAAGTTGAAGTCATGAAAATGTGTATGCCTTTAATCGCTCAAGACGATGGGGTTGTTCAATTAATCAAACAACCAGGTTCCACCTTAAACGCTGGTGATATCTTAGCTATTTTGGCCTTAGATGATCCTTCCAAGGTTAAACATGCTTTACCTTTCGAAGGTACCTTACCAGACTTGGGTGATCCAGTTATTCAAGGTACTAAGCCAGTTCACAAATTCCAAAACTACTCTGCTATTCTTCAAAACATCTTGAATGGTTTCGATAACCAAGTTATTATGAACTCCACTTTGAAGAGTATCATTGAAGTTTTAAGAGACAGGGAATTACCTTACTCTGAATGGAATTTACAAATTTCTGCTTTACACTCAAGATTACCACCAAAATTGGATGAAGCTTTATCTGCTTTAATTGAAAGAACTCAAAACAGAAATGCTGATTTCCCTGCTCGTCAAGCCTTGAAATTGATCCAAAAAGTTTTGAATGACCCAGAAACTGATTTTGCTGTTCAAGAAACCGTTAAACCTTTAGTCGATGTGGCTACCAGATACTCTAATGGTTTAGTCGAACACGAATACAGTTTCTTTGCTAAATTGATCAACCAATATTATGAAATCGAACACTTGTTCTCCGGTAACTCTCACAGAGAAGATGACATTGTCTTGAAATTGAGAGACGAAAACAAAGCAGACTTGAACAAAGTTATTAACGTTGTTTTATCTCACTCAAGAGTCAGTGCTAAAAATAACTTGATTTTAGCTATTTTGAACGAATATCAACCTTTGTTGCAAGCTTCTTCAAACGTCGCTAATGATATTAGAGAAGCTTTGAAAGACGTTGTTGAATTAGATTCCAAGGGAACTAACAAGGTCACCTTAAAAGCTAGAGAAATCTTGATTCAATGCTCTTTACCTTCTATTCAAGAAAGATCTGACCAATTAGAACATATCTTAAGATCCTCTGTCTTGCAAACTGCTTACGGTGAAGTTTATTCTAAACACCGTGAACCAAAATTAGATATCATTCAAGATGTTGTTGACTCTAAACACACTGTGTTTGATGTTTTGTCCCAATTCTTGACTAACTCTGATGAATGGGTCGCTATGGCTGCTGCTGAAACCTACGTTAGAAGAGCTTACAGAGCTTACTCTTTAGGTCCAATCACTTACAATTTCCATGATAAATTACCAATTATTCACTGGCAATTCAACTTACCAAGTCTTAGTTCATCTCATTTCAACGCTATCCAACATTTCAAAAACACCAGTTCTCCAAACAACATGAACAGAACTGCCTCTGTTTCTGATTTGTCCTTTGTCGTTGATCCTAAACAAGAACAACCACCAAGAAACGGTGTTTTGGTCCCTTGTCAACACTTAGATGATGCTGATGACATGATCAGTGCTGGTTTAGATAGATTACAACCTGGTGGAGTTTCTATCGATATCAAACCTCGTTCTGGTGAAGCTGAAGAAGATAAGAGCTCAAACTACTACAATGTTGTTAACGTTATTGTCACCAACACCGATGGTTACATTTCTGAAGAAGAAACCTTACAAAAGGTTAACGAAATCCTCGAAGACTTAAAACAAGACTTGAGATCTGCTTCAGTCCGTCGTATTACTTTCGTTTTCGCTGACAAGATCGGTGTTTATCCAAAATACTACACCTTCACTGCTCCAGACTACAACGAAAACAAAGTCATTCGTCACATCGAACCAGCCTTAGCTTTCCAATTAGAATTGGCCAGATTAGACAACTTTGACATCAAACCAATCTTCACTGATAACAGAAACATCCACGTTTATGAAGCTATTGGTAAGAACGCTCCAACTGATAAGAGATTCTTCACCAGAGGTATCATCAGAACTGGTGTCATTCGTGATGACATTAGTATCAGTGAGTACTTGATTTCCGAATCTAACAGATTAATGTCTGACATTTTAGATGCTTTGGAAATTATTGATACTTCCAACTCTGATCTTAACCATATCTTCATTAATTTCTCCGCTGTTTTCAACGTCTTACCAGAAGAAGTTGAAGCCGCTTTCGGTTCTTTCTTAGAAAGATTCGGTAGAAGATTGTGGAGATTGAGAGTAACTGGTGCTGAAATCAGAATCTTCTGTACTGATCCAAACACTGGTAACTCATTCCCATTAAGAGCCATCATAAACAATGTCTCTGGTTATGTTGTCAAATCTGAATTGTACATGGAAGTTAAGAATGCTAAGAACGAATGGGTTTTCAAATCTATTGGTCAACCAGGTTCCATGCACTTGAGACCAATCTCCACTCCATACCCAGTTAAAGAATCTTTACAACCAAAACGTTATAAAGCTCACAACATGGGTACCACTTATGTGTATGATTTCCCAGAATTATTCCGTCAAGCTACCATTGCTCAATGGAAAGAAGTCTCCAAAACCGCTAAGGTTCCAAAGGATGTTTTCACTTCATTAGAATTGATTCAAGATGATAACGGAGATTTGACTGCCGTTGAAAGAGACCCAGGTTCTAACAAGATTGGTATGGTTGGTTTCAAAGTTACTGCCAAGACTCCAGAATACCCAAGAGGTCGTCAATTCATTATCATTTCTAATGATATCACCCATAAGATTGGTTCTTTCGGTCCAGAAGAAGATCAATACTTTAACAAATGTACTGAATTAGCCAGAGAGTTAGGTATTCCAAGAATCTATCTTTCTGCTAACTCCGGTGCTAGAATTGGTATTGCTGAAGAGTTGTTACCATTATTCAAAGTTTGTTGGAACGATGCCACTAACCCTGCTAAGGGTTTCACCTACTTGTACTTGACTCCAGAAGACAAGAAGGTTTTGGAAGAACAAGGTAAAGCTGATACTGTTGTCACCGAAAAATCTGTCGTTGATGGTGAAACTAGACATATCATCAAATCTATTGTTGGTGCTGAAGATGGTTTAGGGGTTGAATGTCTTAGAGGTTCTGGTTTAATTGCCGGTGCCACCTCTAGAGCCTACAAAGATATCTTCACCATCACTTTGGTTACTTGTAGATCGGTTGGTATTGGTGCTTACTTGGTCAGATTAGGTCAAAGAGCTATTCAAATCGAAGGTCAGCCAATCATTTTGACTGGTGCCCCAGCCATTAACAAGTTATTAGGACGTGAAGTTTACTCTTCTAACTTGCAATTAGGTGGTACTCAAATCATGTACAACAACGGTGTCTCTCATTTGACTGCTACCGATGATTACGTTGGTGTTCTTAAGATCATGGAATGGATGAGTTATATTCCTGCTAAACGTGGTGTTCCAGTTCCAATTCTTGAAAATGATGATACTTGGGACAGAGATATCGACTATTACCCACCAAAGAACGAACCTTATGATGTTCGTTGGATGATCGAAGGTAGAGAATTAGACAACGGTGACTTTGAAACCGGTTTATTTGATAAAGGATCTTTCCAAGAAACTTTATCCGGATGGGCCAAAGGTGTCGTCGTTGGTAGAGCTCGTCTTGGTGGTATTCCAATGGGTGTTATTGGTGTTGAAACCAGAACTGTTGATAACTTGGTTCCAGCTGATCCAGCTAACCCAGATTCTACTGAAATTAAACTTCAAGAAGCTGGTCAAGTTTGGTATCCAAACTCCGCCTTCAAAACCGCCCAAGCTATTAACGATTTCAACAATGGTGAAAGCTTGCCATTGATGATTTTAGCTAACTGGAGAGGTTTCTCAGGTGGTCAACGTGATATGTACAATGAAGTTCTTAAATACGGTTCTTACATTGTTGACGCTTTAGTTGATTTCAAACAACCAATCTTCACTTATATCCCACCTAACGGTGAATTAAGAGGTGGTTCATGGGTCGTTGTTGATCCAACCATCAATGAAGAATTCATGGAAATGTACGCTGATGTCGACTCCAGAGCTGGTGTTTTGGAACCAGAAGGTATGGTTGGTATCAAATACAGACGTGATAAGTTATTAAACACCATGTCCAGATTAGATGACAAATACGCCAAGATGAAGGCTGACTTAGCTCAACTTACTAGTGGTTCTGAAGAACATGCTAAATTATCTGCTCAATTGACTGCTAGAGAAAAACAATTATTACCAATCTATGCCCAAATCTCCGTTCAATACGCTGATTTGCATGATAGATCTGGTCGTATGATGGCTAAAGGTGTTATTAGAAGAGAAATCACCTGGAAAGATGCAAGAAGATTCTTCTTCTGGCGTTTACGTCGTCGTCTTAACGAAGAATACTGTTTGAGATTAATCAAAGAACAATTAGATTCTTCTAACAAATTAGAAAGAGTATCCAGATTGAAGAGTTGGATGCCTGCTGTGGACTACGACAACGATGAAGCTGTCAGTAGCTTCATTGAAGAAAACCACAGTAAATTACTCGCCAAGGTTGAAGAATTGAAGAACGAAAAATCTTTCAACACTATTAGAAAATTATTGAAAGAAGATTCTTCTAACGCTTTATCCATCATTCAAGAATATATCAACTCCTTACCAGAAGACCAAAGAGCCAAAGCTCTCAGTTCTTTAAAGTAATGGTTTAATTAATGTTTAGGTTATAATAATACGCTTATTTTGTAAGAACTATTGGTGCCGTAAAATTTCTAAAACTTTCGCAGCACATTAAATTTGTGGCTGCAAAAAAACCTGCCCAACATACAATGAAGCTTGCAACTACAATCCTTTTGTTAGCCCACTTGGCGCTAGTTTTCGGAGAGTCATTCTTTGTTAAGCTTAAAGAAAACGAATCTTTTGACGTTTTTTATTCCAACGATTTAAAATACCCCAAAGAATTACAAGTCAAAGATCATATAAAGCAGAGCTTTTCGATTGGCAAGTTCAAAGGGTTTGTAGGGAATTTCAGTAAAAAAGCCTTGGATAGACTTTCTAGATGCCCTTTCATAGCAGAGATCACTCCGGATATCAAAGTTCAGGTTTTGGATATTGCTATCCAGAAGGATCCACCACGACACCTCGGAAGAATATCTCAGAGAAAAAAATTGAAGAAAGGCTTCAAGTTTATATACGATGATTTAGCTCAGGGAGAAGGAGTTAATGCATACATCATTGATTCTGGGATGAATGTAGAACATCCAGAATTTGAGCAGAGAGCAAAATTTGGAAAAGATCTTACTAATGAAGGAAGTGGTGACTCCAATGGACATGGAACTCATGTTGCAGGTATTGTGGGATCTAAAACCTATGGGGTAAGTAAAAAAGTTAATTTGTACGAGGTTAAAGCTCTCTCTTCATCTGGATCTGGGTCTTTGAGTACGATTATTTCGGCTCTAGAATTTGCTACAAAACATCGTAGAAAAGAGAAAGTCCCCGGAGTAGCAAATTTATCTTTGGGTGCTACCCGAAATTCTATCTTGAATCAAGCCATTGATGCGGCTTATGAAGATGGGCTTGTGGTAGTGGTGGCGGCTGGAAACTCGAACGTTAACGCTTGCAAAACAAGCCCTGGCAGTGCTGTCGGAGCCATCACGGTCGGAAGTATTGATGATCGAACTGACGGACTCGCCAGCTTCTCAAATTGGGGTGAATGTGTTGATATTCTTGCTCCAGGACATGTTATCAACAGTGTAGATTTCGAAAATTTCACCCGACCCAAAGCTTTGTCAGGTACGTCAATGTCTGCACCGATAGTCACTGGTTTGGTTGCCAACATGCTTAGTTCAGGAGTGGATTCAAACTCGGTCAAAGATGTGATTTTGAGAACAGCTACAGAGGGTCAAGTAAGATACAGAAGTTTGCTTCTTAAGGGGAGAACCCCAAATAAAATCGCCTATTTAGATATTGGGCAATTATCAGATATAGAGGAAAATTCAGAGTCTGACAGTTACAACTCGGATAATGATTCTGATGGTCTATAATTTGCACTTAGTTTTTCAGTCAATATTTTTTTTGAAATTGCGTTTGTGTCTGTGTTTGTATTTGATACTTCTCTTTCGCTTTAACTCGAATTTATTACTCTTTTATTAAACGATATGGCTCCCAAAGTTGGCAATGATTTTCCTTTGAAGGACGTGAAAGAGGCATCTTTGAAGTGTATGGTCTACTCTAATATGGGGCTACCTCTCAGCCTGCGATACTAACCTTTGTATAGCTGGACAAGCAGTTCCCTTGCCGGTAAGTGGAATGAAAAGTGGTGAAAGATGGGGCAGTTTTGAAAGAGAAAGAGATTTATTTAGTGCTAGTCTTTATCCAACCCAAAAAGTCTCGGAGTTGTTAGAAGGATCACCCCGTAAAAGGTTTGACCCATATCCCTCATGGGGGCCGCCAGAATTGGTGCCCTTGACAAGAGAGGATATTGAGGCGGTGTTTCTCCAATTAACACATGTGTTTGGGTTTCAATTCGATAATACTAGGAATATGTTCGACTACTTGTTACGGATGCTTGATTCAAGAGCTTCCAGAATGGGGCCATCTAGAGCTTTGCGATCTATACACGCGGACTATATCGGCGGTATTAACGCAAATTTCAGGAAATGGTACTTTGCCGCCCAGTTGGACTTAGATGATTCAATAGGTTTTTCCAATCTTAAATCTGATGGGAGGCCTATGGATAAAAGTGTTGCTGCTCACAGTCTTCAAGAGGCTGAGGAGAGATGGGGTAGTAACATGAATAATTTGCAGCCAGTCGACTGCGTAATACAAGTCGCATTGTACTTACTCTGCTGGGGAGAAGCGAACAATGTTAGGTTCTTACCAGAATGCTTATGCTTTTTGTTTAAATGCTGCAATGACTACTACTATAATCTTGACGAAGCAAAGCCGGTCGAAACTGCAACTGTCAGCTTCCTAGACCATGTTATTACGCCTTTGTACAATTTTTATCGCGATCAAAACTTCCGTTGTGTAGATGGCCAATACCAGAGAGTTGACAAAGATCACAAGAATATAATTGGATACGATGACATAAATCAATTATTTTGGCACAAAGAAGGTTTAAGTAAGATTTTGCTCGATGACAAGTCAAAGTTTCTCGATATCCCACCCGAACAAAGATATTTGCACCTAAATAGGGTCCTTTGGCATAAAACCTTCTCCAAAACCTTCAGAGAAACCAGAAGCTGGTCTCACGTATTGTGCAATTTTAGTAGGATTTGGACCATTCATGTTTCAATGTTTTGGTATTATACTTCCCTCAATGCTCCATCCCTTTATACAGCACAATACAACATAACTTTAGATAACAAGCCTACATTGCAAGCACAATTCACAGTGATGGCTCAAGCAGGGGGATTGGCCATAATTATATCCATTTTCTCCCTCCTTTGTGAATCATCATTCATTCCAAGAAGTTATCCCGGTGCTGAACCAATCTTCAAAAGGCTATGCTTTTTATTGGTTTTACTTGCAATTAATGTTGGCCCCACAGTTTACTTTTTGGGATTTACTCCATTGAGCAGGCAAACTTCGATCGGAATAGTTGTCACTTCGTTGCAATTCACATTTTCCATTTTGGTTGTAACATACCTTACAATCGTCCCATTGGGAAATTTATTCAAAATGGGGCATTTGACAAAAAGCCGAAAGTTTTTAGCAAACAGGGAATTCGTTCGGAACTTCCATAGCTTAAAAGGTGCCCAACAAGCCGCTTCTATTGGACTTTGGTTATCTGTGTTTCTTTGTAAGTTTTTAGAATCTTATCTATTCCTTACACTCTCTTTGAGGGATCCAATAAGAGAATTGAGTATCATGAAGATGAGAAACTGTGCTGGTGATATATGGTTGGGCACAGTTTTATGTTCCAACCATACTACAATAGTGCTACTGTTGATTTTGTTGACAGACCTTGTGTTGTTTTTCTTGGATACTTATCTTTGGTATATTGTTTGTAATACGGTTTTTTCAGTCTTCAGATCTTTTTATATTGGGGTTTCAATATGGACGCCATGGAGAAATATTTTCTCTAGGCTACCAAAAAGAATATTTTCCAAGTTGGTATCGACCCCCAGTGACGGCACGGTGAAGGGTAAATATATTGTTTCTCAAGTTTGGAATTCGATCATCATTTCAATGTATAGAGAGCATTTGTTGTCAATTGAACACATACAAAAGTTGATTTATAAGAAAGTTGTGAGCTCAGGTGCAAGTGGATCGTACACTTTGAAGGAGCCACCTTTCTTTGTATCGCAGGAGGACATGACTATGAAGTCAACTCTATTCTATGAGCAATCCGAAGCTCAGAGAAGAATTACCTTCTTTGCACAGTCTCTATCTACCCCAATGCCCGACATAGGCCCAACAGATCTGATGCCTTCATTCACGGTTTTGGTTCCCCATTACAATGAAAAGATCACCCTATCTCTAAGAGAGATAATCAAGGAAGAGGACCAATATTCCAATATCACCATGTTGGAGTATTTGAAGAAGCTCCATCCATTGGAATGGTCTTGTTTCGTTAAAGATACAAAATTGTTGGCTGAAGAATATGACAGCGACTCTTCCCCTTCAGACACCACAGAAAAGGATATCGACTTTTCTTATTACTCTGTTGGCTTCAAAGTTGCAACCCCAGAATATATTCTCAGAACCAGAATCTGGGCTTCTCTTAGAGCTCAAACTCTCTATCGTACTGTTTCTGGGTTTATGAATTATTCTAGGGCGATCAAATTGTTATTTGATGTAGAAAATCCCAATGAAGACTTTGCTGACGAAGTTGAAAAGCTAGAGGAGGCTTCAGCAATGGCTGTAAGGAAATTCCGAATGATAGTATCCATGCAAAGATATAAATTTTTTAGCCAGGAAGAACTAGAAAACACCGAATTTTTATTGAGAGCGTACCCCGAGTTGCAGATTGCCTATTTGGACGAAACGGTTAATTCTGAGACAGGAGAGATCACTTACTTTTCTGTATTGATAGATGGAACTTGCCCTCTCTCAGAAAGCGGTGAAAGAGTTCCAAAATATAAGATAAGGTTGTCAGGCGATCCGATTTTGGGTGACGGCAAATCTGACAATCAAAATCATGCACTTATTTTCACAAGAGGAGAGTACATTCAATTGATAGATGCCAATCAGGATAATTACTTGGAAGAATGTTTGAAAGTAAGAAGCCTTCTAGCCGAGTTCGAAGAGGTGTCTCCACCATCAGATCCTTTTGCTTTGGAATTGAAATCCAAGGATTATGCCAACCCAGTAGCGATCATTGGAACTAGGGAATATATCTTCTCAGAAAATATCGGAATACTAGGAGATGTAGCAGCTGGTAAAGAACAAACTTTTGGGACTCTATTCGCTCGAACTTTGGCTCATATTGGAGGTAAGTTGCACTATGGCCATCCGGATTTCCTCAACTCCATTTTTATGACCACAAGAGGTGGTGTATCCAAAGCTCAAAAGGGGTTACATTTGAATGAGGATGTTTTTGCTGGGATGAATGTGTTATGTCGAGGGGGAAGGATCAAACATTGTGAGTATATGCAATGTGGAAAGGGAAGAGATCTCGGTTTTGGATCCATTTTGAATTTCACGTCTAAAATAGGTGCTGGTATGGGGGAACAGATGTTATCAAGGGAGCATTTTTATTTGAGTTCGAACTTGCCTCTAGATAGATTCCTATCATACTACTATGCTCACCCAGGCTTCCATTTAAATAACACTTTCATTGTGCTCTCTATAAAGTTGTTCCTAATTGTAGGTGTCAACATAGCAGCTCTCACTCACGAAAGTACCATTTGTGAATACGATCGATTCGTCCCTATAACTGATCCGAGGAGACCGACTGGGTGTTACAATTTGATTCCAGTGGTACAATGGTTAGAGAGATCTATACTCTCCATCTTCATTGTATTTGCCATCTCATTTCTTCCTCTATTTATTCAGGAATTTATGGAGAGAGGTCTTTATAAAGCATTGTCCAGACTTGGAAAGCATTTTGCATCCGTTTCGCCCTTGTTCGAAGTGTTTGTATGCAGAATTTATGCTGATTCATTGATAAGAGACATGTTCGTTGGTGGAGCCAAATATATAGCAACGGGAAGAGGATTTGCTACCACGAGAGTACCATTTTCTGTGCTTTACTCTAGGTTTGCAAATGAAAGTCTCTACACTGGGGCCATATCAGGGCTATTGATTTTTTATACCACAATAACTATGTGGAAAATACCTTTGATATATTTCTGGATCACCATAGCCGGTCTTTTAATTTGCCCTTTTTTGTACAACCCAAACCAATTCAGTTTCAAAGAGTTCTTCTTGGATTATAGAACATATTTGAATTGGCTTTTTTCAGGAAATACCAAAAGCCGTAAAAATTCGTGGATCAATTTCACTAGACTGGGAAGAGCAAGACTAATAGGTGTGAAAAAGTCCGCTTCTGTGAATTATACGAACTACAAATTGGTAACGTTTTTGAAACCCTCCAAGTTCAATATACTTATCACGGAATCTTTCTTCGAATTTATCGAAATAACTTTCGTGGGTGTTGCATATTTGTTCGCCAACTCCTTAAATGACACAAGGCATGCTAGCTCAACTTCCAGCTTGATGAGGTTTTGCATTGTTACGTTTGCACCCATTGTAGTAGACTTTTTCATGGTTATAATTTTCTTCTGGATTTCTTGCTTGGTAGGACCAATTATATCATTGTTCTGCTCCAGAATCTCAGGAATGATTTCCTTCACAGCTCATGTAATGGCATTACTCAATCATGTTATATTTTTTGAAGTTTTTTGGTATTTACAAGGTTTAGACTTTTCTAGAACCTTGCTCGGATTTGCATTCTCCATTTTAGTGCAGAAATGGTTTTTCAAATTACTTATTACATGCTTTATAACCAGGGAGTTCAGCAGCGATAATACCAACATTGCGTGGTGGTCCGGAAAGTGGCTATCTTCGGGGCTTGGTTGGCATATACTTACCCAGCCAAGTAGAGAATTGATCTGCAAAACTGCAGAAATGAGTTTTTTCGCAGCCGATTTTTGTATCGGGCATCTTATCTTGTTCGTTCAACTTCCCCTACTATTAATACCTTATGTCGATAGATGGCACACTTTGATGATCTTCTGGCTACAACCTACAAGCCAAATTCGGTCGAAGCTATTATCCAAAAAACAAAGAAGAAGAATTAGAAGAACGGTTCAATTGTACCTTTTCATATTTTTAATCATCTTGGGAATATTCAGTTGCCTCTTTATAGTCCCTTTGGTCGGAAGTCGAGTTTATAATTTCGATTTATATGATGTCAGTCCCCAGTTCATAAAGAATTTGATTCAACCACATCCAGTGAATCTCATGAAGAAAGGGTTACACCCTGGGTTAATCAAGCACCACTAATAAAGATAAATTAGATAAGCATAATTGTATACACGATGAATAAATAACTATAACTACAGAAGAATACTTTGATACTCCTTCAAGAGGGAGGGACTCGATTCGGAAATGTTTTTCAACAACTCACTTACTTGACTCTCTTCACAGAAGCCCTTGGAAAGTTCAAATCTGGGGAGTTTAGCAAACGATCTTAAAGAATTGAGAATCTGGGCAGCCCAGCCACGAACCGAGTTGTTTCGAGACACATGCACGGCAGCTTCAATGTAAAAGGATAAGAACTCTGGATCTATACCATAGGTAAAACTGTCGACCAATTCATCAGTTGGTAAACCGATCAAAAAGTCATAGGCCTTACCTCTGTTGGCTCCAGGGATGTTTTTCAAAGAGGAAAGCAACCCCGTACCAGAGCGTTTGACAAAAGAATCACTAGTCGGCACCAGTTTCCGTTCTTGTGTGGTGGGCTCTCTTCTAGTGGAGAAGAGTTCATCGATTTCTTTAGACACCAAATCGTCATTCTCAGTTGGTTTAAGCGAGATACTCGGCTTGGACTCTTTCACCTCCAGGATTGGAGAGCTCTTACCTTCTATAAGATTTTGAAACTCTTCAGGTAAAATGTCGACTTTTTCCACCGGCACTGCGGTTCTTCTATCTGTATCGATACTTTTAGTTTGATTCTTTTCAAGACTGGCTAACTCCTGCTGAGCCGGTTGATTCTCAGGGTCTAAATCCAAAACCTTAGTGAAATACTGGACGGCGAGTTTGGTTGAATTCATACCACGAAATGAAGATGCCTTCCTGAATAACAATTTGACTCTCGTCTTGTCATCAATGTCTTTGGCAAGACCCGCATCACAATCTTGTAGAGCCTTGTTCCATTCGTTTAGCTTTAAATAAGTTAGAGCTCTGTTGGAATAAAGCACTGGGTTTTCGGAATCTATACCAATAGCATCACTATAATGATCGATTGCTTGCTGATAGTTCTTTTCAGCAAAGGCACTGTTACCACGCTGCTTTAAATCTTCTGATGACATCAACTGGTATTAAAATCAAAGGTGCGAATCAAAACCTAATGATATGACTAAAGAAGAGTTACAAGACGAGATAAGTGCCATTGATGCTATTTACCCTGGAAGTCAGCACGAAGTGGTTCCCCAAGTACACGAGTTTAATATTCCAGAACACGATGATATAGCTATACAACTTGCGTTTCCTGAAGAGTACCCTGATGTTGGGCCAATTGTCGCAGAAGTGGTGGTGAAAAACCCGGTCAAGTATAGTGATGCTAGTTACCTTCAAATTCAATTCAGTGACAAGTTGAAAGAGGTGTACAGGGAAGGCGAAGTGTGTGTTTTCGAGCTATTATCAGAGCTTCAAGTGATACTCGAATCTTACAATGAGAGAGAAGTGAAACAACAACCAGTTCAGCAGGCTCCAATAGCGGTCGAGGAACCTCAGGTCGAGGTGTTTGAGCCAGTACGTGAATTGAGAGATCCATTAGAAGGATGGTTCCAATCAGATCCTGTCGTGGACAGGGGTTCTACGTTTATTGGATTTGCGAGAAAAGTTGAATCTGTGGAAGAAGCAGAAGGGCATTTGGATGTTCTTTTAACAGACAAGAAGATCTCAAAAGCTGCCCACAATATGACCGCATGGAGGATTAAAGGAAAAGGTGAAGTACAGTATCAAGACTGCGATGATGACGGTGAAACGGCGGCCGGTAGCCGTCTATTACATTTGTTAACCGTATGTATAATCTATTTTCATAATGTCATGATTGGATCTCTATATACTAACTTATAAATTTAGATGATGGATGTATGGAATGTCATGGTGGTAGTAAGCAGATGGTTCGGAGGAACTCATCTTGGACCCGATCGGTTCAAACATATTAATACTGCCGGCAGAAACGCAGTGATTAAGTCTGGTGTTGGGCCCCATACCAAAGAAGGGAAGGATCAACCGAAAAAGAAGAAAAAGTAACTCTATTTTTGAACCCTCTTTCTCTTTTTGAGTTTGGGTTTACTAGTTTTGGACTCGGGCTCAGATTCTTGTTTTTTAGATTGGAATACTTTATCTATGAAGCTGGAAGTATCAAGCTCACCAATATTTTCGGGAAGTTGTGTCCCTTCACTGGTCTCTTCAAGTTTCCTCTTATTTCTGCTATCGTTATTTGAAGGCTTTTTCTAGAATAATAGTTAGTAATTGTACATAAATGAAGGTTATAACATTAATAAAAGAACATACATTATTGGTTTTTTGAGATTGCTTGATGGAATTGAATTCAATAGAAGAATCATCAGTGGATTGAGGCTCACTACCCCACGATCTTTTAATGGTTTTGGGCGTCACTTCTTCACCTTCTTCATCGTCATTGTCGAACTCATGAATACTACCGTAGCCTACTGATTGAACTACCGTTGGTTTATTATTTGCTATTATATTATTAAAATTTTCAAGAGACCATTGAGAAGAATCTTTAACTTTCTTCTTCGGTTCTTCTGGTTCCGTGGATGGCTTCTTCTCATCAGCCGCTCTCATGAACTTCATGTTCATGACTCTACTGGATAACCCACTCATATCAACTGATAATGATTTGACGATATAATTCAAGTTAAGTTGAAAAGAATCTGGATTCGTGTGGGGGTGAAAACAAGTTAGATGCGAACCGAAAATATCAAGAAGGCATCTCATCACGATTGAAAAATTATACACCATAAATGAAATCAGACTTCAAATTTTCTAATTTATTAGGGACCGTCTATAGACAAGGGAACTTGGTGTTCACTGATGATGGGACCAAATTACTAAGTCCGGTTGGTAATCGTGTTTCCAATTTCGACCTCGTCAAAAATCAATCATTCACTTATGACTACGAACATCGTAAAGATGTAGTGAGAATAGCATTAAATAAGCAGGGAACGTTATTATTGAGTGTTGATGAAGACGGAAGAGCCATACTAGTCAACTTTATCACCAGAACCGTTTTGCATCACTTCAATTTCAAGGATAAAGTTCTTGACCTCAAATTTAGTCCTTGTGGAATGTATTTTGCAATTGCATGTAACAGATTTATTCAAGTGTGGAAAACACCTGCTTATACAGAAGATAGACAGTTTTCTCCATTCGTTCGTCATAGAATCTATTCGGGTCATTATAGTGATGTAACTTCCATAACTTGGTCCAAAGATTCCAGGTTCTTCTTATCTACTTCCAAAGATATGACTTCAAAATTATATTCATTACATTCGGAAGACAGTAGTGTTGCCATGACTTTAGCCGGTCACAGGGACTATGTCGTCAGTGCTTTCTTCAATGAAACCCAAGAAATTATCTATACTGTAAGTAAAGATGGTGCATTGTTCAAATGGGAATACACCGAAAAGCCTGGCAATGAAAGTGACGAAGAAGACGAGAGTGATAGCGAAAGTGATGAGGAAGAGGAGGATTCAAAACCTAAAAAGCCTATGAGTTGGAGAATTACCTCGAAAAACTTTTTCTACGCTGATAGCAGAGTTAAATGTGCTACTTTCCATTCGAAATCTAACTTATTGGTAGTTGGGTTCAGTAACGGGGAATTCAGAATCTACGAGTTGCCTGATTTCACATTGGTACAACAACTCTCTATGGGTCAGAATGCCATCAATACTGTAAATATCAACACTACTGGTGAATGGTTGGCCTTTGGGTCATCAAAGTTGGGCCAATTGTTAGTTTATGAATGGCAATCTGAATCATATATATTGAGACAACAAGGGCATTTTGATTCCATCAACTGCATTTGTTACTCACCTGACGGTTCAAGAATTATAACAGGTTCTGATGATGGTAAAATCAAAGTGTGGGACAATAGATCAGGATTCTGTTTAATGACTTTCACTGAACATACATCAACTATTACTGGGTTACAATTCAGTAAGAAGGGACAAGTTTTATTTTCATCATCATTAGATGGGACTGTAAGAGCATTTGATTTACTCAGATATAGAAATTTCAGAACCTTCACTGCAACCGAAAGAATTCAATTCAATTGTTTGGCCGTTGATCCAAGTGGTGAAGTTGTAGTGGCGGGTTCTCAAGACAGATACGATATTTTTGTATGGTCTGTTCAAACTGGTCAATTATTAGACAGTTTAGCAGGTCACGAAGGTCCAGTATCCAGTTTATCTTTCGGAATAGAAAACTCCATTTTGGCATCTGCATCTTGGGATAGAACCATAAGGATTTGGAATATCTTTAGCAGAACTCAACAAGTTGAGCCAATTGAAGTTCAATCCGATGTTTTAAGTATTGCTATGAGACCAGATTCCAAAGAAGTATCTATAAGTACTTTGGATGGTCACATAGCTATATTTGATGTCGAAGATGCCAAGCAAGTCCACTTGATTGACGGGAAAAGAGATATCATTGGGGGAAGATTTTTGGAAGACAGATTCGAATCTAAAAACTCGGCCAGATCAAAATACTTCACCACTATTGACTATTCATTTGATGGTAATTTCATCATAGCTGGTGGTAACAACAATTCTATTTGTCTCTATGACTGTGAAAATGAAGTCTTATTGAAAAGATTCAAAGTTTCGGAGAATATGAGATTAGATGGAACTCTTGAAAAATTGAACAGTAAGAATTTGAAAGACGGAGGTTCACTCGAGACTATTGATAGAGATGGTGAAAACAGTGATTTGGAAGACAGATTAGATTTCTCATTACCAGGATCTCAAAGAGGAGATGCCAGTTTAAGAAGTACTAGACCAAGTATCAAGGTGAGCTCAATCAAATTCAGTCCAACCATTTCATCATTTGCTGCTGGTTCAACGGAAGGGTTACTCATATATTCGGTTAACAATGAATTGAATTTTGATCCATTTGAATTGGACATTGATATCACCCCACAAGCCATAACAGAAACTTTAGCCGAAAAGGATTACCTTAAAGCATTGATCATGAGTTTCAGATTGAATGAGGTCAAATTAATCAACCTCGTTTATGACTCTATTCCTGTAAAGGACATTAAAATAGTTGCCAAAGATGTACCAAGAGTTTACTTGGAAAGGTTCTTGAGATTCATCGGAGAAAAGTCTGTTGATTCTATTCATTTAGAATTCAACATGATTTGGATCAAAAACATTTTGGTCAGTCACGGTCAATACATTGGGGCTAATAGACAAGAATTTGCCCATTCATTAAAATTAATAATAAGGTTCATTAACAAATTGGGTAAAGACATTGTGAAAATATCGAAGAATAACGATGCATTAACCAGTTTCTTACAAGCCAGTGTGAACACCAAAGAAACTCCACAAGAGGGAGATGAGTTCGAAGGGTTTGAAGAGGACAGCGATGATGACCAAATGGCAGACTCAGAGGAAGAAGGGGAATGGTTAGGACCCACTTCCGAATTGAAGAACGGTAATGACGTTTTCGGTGGAGAAGACGAAGACGAGGAAGAGGAAAGTGACGTTGAAATGGATCAATAGAGTACATAGTTATAAATTAATACATCATACACTCGAGAGAATAACCAGCCAGTTCGGCGAAAAAATATTTCATATAGCCCCACAATTTAATGAGTGAAATTTTAGTGGCCCAGCAGGTGAATGTAAAACATGGGTTAAATCAACGATAGTAGACACACAAGCCGAACTAAGAAATTTCGTTAGCAGAAGTAGAAATAACCGTTTGTTCCATACATAAACGCCAGCTGGTGGTATGACGATCGCACGTTTGGTTGTACCCTTTTTTTGACTTTATTGTCTACCGCAACCCAAAAAATCCTTTACTTACCGTATTGGGAAACCAAATAGATATAACGTGATTTATTCTTACCCTCGAAGCATTGAATAGAGGTCGTTAATGTAATACGAGGTTCATCTATATCAATAAACATATTCAATTACCCATCAGTACTTTGCTGCCTTTTTCCCACTCTCCTCCCCCTTAAATTCAATTTCCCCATATTTTTTTATTTTTCAAGGGTCAACTGTCTAATGTCCACCCCACCCCCCCGAAAAAAGATAAAAAAAAAACTATATATATCTTAAAATTTGTCTCACAATTAAGCTATAGAATTGTTCTAAGTCAATTGACCTCCGAGACAAAAGAAAAATGGCTAGAGATATTCAGAATCATTTATTGTTCGAGGTTGCAACCGAAGTTGCCAACAAAGTTGGGGGTATTTACTCGGTGTTGAAGTCTAAAGCCCCAATTACAGTGGCAGAGTATCGGGAACGGTACACTTTAATAGGTCCATTGAACTACAACTCGGCTCAAATTGAGGTGGAAGAGTTGCCAGTCAAGGACCCAAAGGTCATGCAGAGTTTACAAAACATGAGTGACAGGGGGGTCAAATGGTTATACGGAAGGTGGTTGATTGAGGGGGCCCCTAGAGTGTTATTATTTGACATCCACTCGGCCCAACAGAATTTGAACGAATGGAAGTCAGATTTGTGGAACTTAGCCGGCATCCCGACCCCGGACCATGATCAAGAGACCAATGACGCTATCTTGTTGGGGTACCTTGTTGCATGGTTCTTGGGTGAATTGGTTTACCATGATCGTGAAAGAGCAGTCATTTGTCATTGTCACGAATGGCTTGCTGGGGTTGCCTTGCCCTTGTGTAAAAGAAGAAAGTTAGACGTCACCACCGTGTTCACCACCCACGCCACTTTATTAGGTAGATATTTGTGTGCTGGTTCAACTGATTTCTATAATAATTTGGCTCATTTTGACGTTGACGCTGAAGCCGGTAAAAGAGGAATTTATCATCGATATTGTATTGAAAGGTCAGCTGCCCATACTGCTGATGTTTTCACCACCGTTTCTCATATCACTGCTTTCGAAGCCGAACATTTATTGAAGCGGAAACCTGACGGGGTTTTACCAAATGGGTTAAATGTGGTCAAATTTCAAGCAGTTCATGAATTCCAAAATTTGCATGCTTTGAAGAAGGAAAAGATAAATGAATTTGTTAAAGGTCATTTCTACGGTAATTATGATTTTGACTTGGAAAATACTTTATACTTCTTCATCGCCGGAAGATATGAATTTAGGAATAAAGGTTGTGATTTCTTTATTGAAAGTTTGGCCAGATTAAATCATAGATTGAAGGAAGCTGGATCCAAAATGACTGTGGTTGCATTTATTATCATGCCTGGTAAGACTCAATCTTATACCGTCGAAACTTTGAAAGGTCAAGCCGTTATAAAACAATTAGAAAACACAATTGAAGAAGTCCAAAAGAAAGTTGGAGAACGGTTATTTGAACATTGTGCAAGATTCCCAAATAGGCATAATACATCTAACACTGGAGGTAATGAAGTTCCAAACATTGATGAATTGATTAAGCCAGCTGATAGAGTGTTATTGAAACGGAGAATCTTTGCTTTGAAACGGGATGGTTTACCACCAATTGTCACCCATAATATGCTTGATGATTCTAATGATCCAGTTTTGTCTCAAATTCGTAGGGTCGAATTATTCAATAAGCCAGAGGATAGAGTTAAAATTATTTTCCATCCAGAATTTTTGAATGCTAACAACCCAATTTTATCATTAGATTATGATGAATTTGTTAGAGGATGTCATTTAGGGGTATTCCCATCATATTATGAACCTTGGGGTTACACACCAGCTGAGTGTACAGTCATGGGTGTACCATCCATTACCACCAATTTATCTGGTTTTGGAGGTTACATGGAAGATTTGATTGAAAACACCAGTGATTATGGTATTTATATAGTTGATAGAAGAATGAAGTCTGTCGATGAATCAATCAATCAATTGACTGACCAAATGTTTGATTTCACCCAAAAAACTAGAAGACAAAGAATTAATCAAAGAAATAGAACAGAGAGATTGAGTGATTTATTGGACTGGAAGAGAATGGGATTGGAATACATCAAGGCCAGACAATTATCTTTGAAGAGGGCTTATCCTGACAAGTTTAAAAATGGAGCTAATCCATTCCAACAAAATAGTAGTAATTTGAAATTGACCAGACCCTTATCGGTGCCAGGTAGTCCAAGAGGCAAGGTTGGACTTATGACGCCAGGTGATTTAGGTTCGATTCAAGACGCTCAACAAGGGTTATCAGACGACTATATTCTGTTTAAATTAGGCCAAAATGAAAATGACCTTGAAGCTGATGCCAATGATAACCACTATCCATTAACCTTGAGAGGTTCTTCAGTTCCTCCCCAAGATGATGATTAGATACAATTCCGGTGACTTCAACTTTTCGAGTTTATATTAGTAGTAGATTGTCCTAGTGACAAAATATAAGATCAATCTCATAAAAGTGCCTTTTCAATTTGATATTTTCTCTGAATTAGTTTGGGGTTTTATCACTCGCGAGCAAAATTCTCATCAACGAAATTTCTTACTGCCCCAGCAATAACTAAATGGTACGTGATAGTAACAAAGATATCAACACAACAATAAATATTAACAAATATAGTTACCGTTATATATATTGAACTCGGCCAAGGCTCAACCTATATTGGTTGAATTAAAAAATGGCGAATCGTTAAATGGGATATTAACCAACTGCGATTCCTGGATGAACTTGACCTTGGGTGATGTAATTCAAACATCTCCAAATGGACAAGAATTCACCAAAATACCTGAAATCTACATCAGAGGTAGTCACATCAAGTACTTAAGATTACCGGAACAAGTATGTATACCATCATTCGAATCATCAATTAAAAAGGTTACTAACAACAATTTTTAGACTATGGACTATGCTAAAGAACAAAGTATGATGAATATAGAACAAAGAAACAAAAACCAAAAGAGAAGAGGCAACGGAAACAACAACTACAATAATAATTACAATAACAGAAGACGTCATGATAACCAAAGAGGACATGATAACCAAAGAGGTGATAGAGGTCATTATAATCGTCGTTCAAATGGGCCTAATCATCACCAATCCTTTAATTCAACCGATAATTAAATTCAAAAATTTAACTGGTGTTAATGGTTTAATGAATTCTTGAATAGATTTTGTATAATAATAATATTTCAATATCTTCTTTTTTTGATTGTCGACGGACCCTGTGTTTGTAAATTTACCCTCAATTACTATTCTATTGAAAAAGGACAACTTTGCTGTAGTATTATTAGCTATTATTTACTGTTACTGACCTAAATATTTCATTGTTATGAGTTCTAAGCTTCAATTCGAAACTATCACTTTAGGTCAACATAAAGGTTACAAAGACACTAGAAGACTACGATGCCACAATAAGCGATGTAGAAACACTAATTATCGTAGCTGTGCTTACTGTTCAGTGTTGCCTTACTTTTCTAGCCCTTTAAAGTACCAGGTAATGGTAGAGGAATCACAGGTTATAACCGATTCGGAGTCCGACTCTTGGAATAGCAGTTCGTCCGGTAATTCTAACGAAACAGTTGTAAGAACGGAATCTAGAAATGGCGTCTGGAGCAAGCAATCGAGTACTCATATCAAGTTGAATTGTTTATTGACTGAAATACATTCATTATTTGCGGAGGAAAGTTCTAACTCGATGTTTGATATGAACATAAATTCAACCAACCCCATGAAACTAACGTCACACCAGTCAAGTCCTGCTTGTCTCATGGCGCTCAAAGAGCCTTCTGTTAGTTACAAGGAGAATCAACACTCAATTAGTAGTAAAAGATTGAGGCCCGTCAAACTGAACCCCCAAATCACACCCCTGATGATAGAGAAGTCAAAACTCCACAAAAGCTACCTAAGAGTATTGAGTAGATTAACCTTAAGGTTCGCTAAATCTGATTTAATTTCTTACTAGTTGACGTTGACGTTCCAACTCTTGAGATCCTCTCGATAGCTAGTCTCATTAACTAACCCATTAATACACCTGTAGTTGTCATCATCCTCATGTTCGAACGCCAATTCCTCTTTTAATTTATGTTCCCAATCGTTAGATTGATTCTGGAAAATGCTATTGACACATTTCTCGGGATCAAAATCCAAAAGAGGACGGAGTTTAGGATCCCAAGTGGATTCTAAAACCTTCTTGTATAATCCATTGATGATTGGGTCGATCGAAACACCTTGATCAGAAACTTTTGCTTGGGACTTTTCTTCAACAGCATGGTTTTGTCTACCGGAGAAAGAACCATTCTTATCACCTGGGTGTGGCTTTTTTGATTTGCTGTCATCATTAGTGGGAGACGAGTCTCTTCTGGAACTTTCGTTACTGCTCCGGTTGTTCTCTGTACCGAAGACATCATTTAGCCCACCAAAAACATTCTTTCTTTCGAATTGAGGTACGTTATAATGGGTGCTAGATTTATTAAAACCATTGGCAGTAGAACGTTCTGACCCTTCATGACTTGCACCACTTTTATCATTGATTGTCAATTGGGTACGGAAATCAAAATCAGCAGGTAGTTCAGACAAATGAATCTTGATGCTTAGAATGGAATTGACTTTAGAGTCCTTTAAGAGGTACTTGGAAGTAATGGGTTCATTGAAATTTAAATATTCAGATAAATTGATATCCAATCTACCCAATTCCATCTTTTTGGAGCTATTATGAAGTCCAAAATCCTTTTGCTTGTCGCCCACATAAAACACTCTCATTAATAAGTACTTGTCAGCAATCAAGTTTTCTCGTCTCTTTAGTCCGAACTTCAAATTACATGCTACCCGGTAATTGAAGCTACACTTGAAGTTATGGATTCTTTTATGAGAAGTGGTCAAATTGATAATCCCACCAGCCCCAACCGAGCTAGAACCTTGATCATTCACATCAGTTGTTGTGACATTGCCACCATCTTCCTTATCATTATTCTGCGAAGAGCTGCTCTTCCCGGACAGTCCAAATGAAAGACCTTTAAAGGGTAAACTTGAACTTTTTTTCTTATCTCGAATTTGAATATCGATATAGCAATCCCCACTTACTTGAGGGATGTTGGATAACTCATTGACTGTTAAGTCTAACTTAAACCTCGGTCTTTTATTCCCCATCATACTACTTTACCATTCGCATAATTCACTGCTTAGCAATTTCAGCTACATTCCACCCCGGGTAGTTCCCCAAACAGTTTGTCTCAAAATTATCATACCAGCCCTCCACTATACGAATAGGTTCGCGCTATTGGAACTGTATATAGAGCCATAGTTGACGAAATTTTGTTTAAGGAACTGGTGCAAGTAACAAAGGCTATTTCCATAACAACGGTTATCAACGATAAATTTTTTAAGGTCGGATTGATAAATTTAAGTGGGTGAGATTTATCCTAACACAAGTGGCTGTTCAACTACACATCGTTTTCATTTTGGTCCACGAATAGTCTTGTCGCATTAATAACCATCAAGACTCACCTCATCACTGTATCCTGTTGGTTACTGTCGTTGAAGGTTAGTAAATTTTATTTCAATAGTTCGACTGGCCCCTCCAGTCTGCTGTACAAACTAGCTGCTTTATAAACTAGTTTTCAACCATGTCCTTATCATTTGATCCTCGGTCATATGAAACTGCTACCCAGAAGTTTCAGTCATTATCACTTTCATTCCCCCTGGATCCATCTCAATTCGATTATATTAAACAGTTTCTTCATCGGCTCTTGAATGTTAAAGAAGGTAGAGCGATTGTAGATTGTGAAAATGATGGGTTATCGAGATATAGAGCAAAGTCATCTGGTGAGATTCTACCGGACGTATCATTGCCTAACGATATTTGGCTCAAGAGCAATATCTTGGTGAGAGATGTAAAAGTCAAGGTAACTCTCTTGACCGATATAAACGCGATGCTCCAGAAGGAAATAGATAATTTTGATGATGTGTTGGACGAGACAATCCTATTATATTACCAAAAGCTTTTGATGGCATATAATTTCCATGACCCTTCCAGTCATAGTTCTTCAAGCATGGAGCCAGCTCATGATTTCTCGCTCAAAGAAGATTTGTATGAAGAGACCGACGAATATGACGGGAGAAGTCTAAACCGAAGTAATTCAAATCAGTCCTCGGCTGCCTCATCCAAGACTCACTTATCATTCTTTTCCCATAACAATGGAGGCCACCACCTCCCTCTTCACAGCCAAAATCAAACAAATCTGAATGGACTCAACGGTAATCCTACCAGTAACTCTAAACGTGGTTCTGCTAGTTCCAAGGAGAATGTCCTATCTCGGAAGAGATTTCTGTCTCTTATCGGACAAGGCCATCATAGTCTGGCCAATGTCGCTGACACTATCAATGAACATTATGCCAGTTCAAATGGCTCCAGTACCAACATCGCTAGTCAGACCATCAACTATAATGGTAATGGGCAAAATTCCCAATTAAGTAGCCCCGATCAATCTGATTTTGCTGAGGAAGACCATAGGAAACAGCAAGCATTAAATAACTTGCTTTCAAAATCAAGGATTTATAATAAGATTAAAAAACATAGAGAACTGTCTGGTTCAATGAATTCTAATGTTTCTTTAGCAAGCTTGAACCATAGTGCTAGAAATAGTCTTAGCACTACCGGTACCCCCACATCGAAAAGTCGGAGGTCCTCTAATCTTACTTCACCAGATAATTCCGACTTGAAACATCCATCATATAATCCAATACCTCAGTTTGCATCTTATACCATGTCTCAAAAATTAGAAATTCAACGGAATAAGTATGATTATTATTGTCAAGTGTCCCATTTGCAAGAAATGGTGAATAAAATTCTACATTGTTTAAGACTTGATCACAAAGACAATAAAGCGTTCAAATTAATGGATTTCATAAAACGTTTCATCTTCAAATTTATTGTTCTTGATGTTTCAGATATGGTTGTAACATACGCTGAAATAGAAGCGTACCGCTTGTATAATAGACTCCGTTAAGAATCTCGAGAGTCATCCAAAACTACAATGTAATTTTATTCCATAAGCTAAATGACCTAATGCCTGTACAATTATCCTTTATTATCAATATATAATCCTTGATATTCCCTATATACGAATCCAAACTTCTACTCATTTACAACTACTCAACATTTGCAGTATAACACTCAATAACTGTTCGTTTTCACAGGCAGCAGCCACTCTTTCTTTATCATTCAATTGTTTGTTAACTTGATTCTCTGATTGATGAGTCCCTTCTTTCACCAAGATTCTGATTCTAAATCTGGCTGGTAAACATCTCTCTAACCTAACCCTGATACCCAATCCGATTAATGTTGCTAATGAGCAATGTGTGATGGTGGGGGTAATCTTTATGAGTACCTCTGAAATTCCGTTGTTCTTCTCGGTGACAAAAATATCTGGCAAGTTAACAACTGCTAACTGGGCCAAAGTTAAAGGATGTTCAGGATCAGATATAGTGGCGATAAGATCAAATATCTCTTGTGAATCTATGTCTTCAGAATCTTCAAAAGGTTCATTTTCGGTGAAAGTTTCACTATCGGAATTATCACTGGTTACATCGGGGTCAGATAAATTATCATCACCAACTGCACCAGCGAAGGAAAGGGAGGTGAAGTCTTCCAACAAAAGACTTTCAGGTTGTTTGGATGTGATGTCTGTGAGACCTAATCTTGTTGGCAAGTCTGCCACATCGATAATCGTAGGGTTAGCATTGATGACCTCGTCTGACATGGCTGATTGTAAGTGAAAAATTATTAATCAAATTTGGTGCGGTTGATTTACCGAACTGACGTCGCTTTGGGCTGCGAACTCAGGTCGCCATGTTTGTTCCGCGCTCCAAGCTTAACCTGCACTCTTAAGAACCACCATGGACAACTACGATTCAGTGTTCACCGACCTTGCAAGTCCATTGATTGTTGTTAACAAAGTTGGAAATGTGAGTGACTCTTCAATAATTACCCAAAAATTCGATACTTATCAACTTTCAAACTCAATTTGGGACAATTCCATCATCAAAGACAGACTTCTGAGCACAAAATTCCTGATTCAATACAATCTGAACCCCAATTGTTTGCAAGAATTGATTGATTACAAAGACCCGGAGAAACATTCGAAGATATCTCCTTTTAATGTGAATTCGGACTTGTTTCCCAATGGCATTTTATCCACCAAATGGTTCCGCAAGTACAAACAGTTGAAGCCGTTTGCATTTATCCAAATTTACCAATTGACACCGATAAAGGAAAAAGATGATGAGAACTTGGTACATCAAATGAACCACACGAAGCAACAATGTGCGCAGGTGGGTATCAAATATATATGTATTGTTGTTTCGAGCAACTCAGAGACACAAGAAGATGAGATTCGTATAAACCATCTACGTCAAGCCACCGTGCCAACCCGGACTTCTGGGTTATTATACCTTAACTCGGCTCAATCGTCTTATGATAAGGATTCTGAATTGATGGTAACGCAGGTCATGTCCAATTTGAAGACCACTGCACTCGAATTCTACAAAGGTATAGAATCTAAAATTAAACAACGGAACAAAAAGTACTATTCGATACCGTCTTCCAGTAGTATCGACACTACAATTGAATTAACTCCAAAGTTCTTGGAGACTCGTAACCTCATCAAGCAAGCACAAATAAATCAGTTTGCGTTCCCTCATAATCTCGAAGGATCCATTCATCCATTGGAAGTGGCTTATCAGAATTTGGTTCTTATTCTTCGGGAGAACTTTTTCGAGTTTTCAAAAGATAAGATGTCCCCACACGATATCAAAATATACACGCAGCTCAGAACGTTGATCGATATAGTGGCGATTCATATTGTAAGAGGCTATTTATCATTGGAGGACCCCATTACTGCTTTGAAAAAACACTCGGCTCATATTTTGAATGTTCTGACTACTGTGGTTGGCAAAATAGACATTGATCAATGGACTTCAATCCAATATGAATGGTTGGCTGACCTTTTGTCAATGTTACCTAGCTCCATTCTTTCTTCTGCTAACGTCGATGCATACAACAATCGTCATAAAAGCCATAAGGCAATTCCATTTCATGGTGGAGTCAAGATGTTGAACGGAAATTTCTCAGTTGTCTTGAATCCTAGCCTCATCTATATGAAATCTGCCTCTAGTCTTTTGAAAAGTCAAAAATTCGAGTTAAACGATCTCGATTATTTAAAACAGTATAGAGATGAAGGCCAAGTCAAAGCTAAGCGTTTGAACTTGTTGGAGAGAGCGGTGAGTAGTATGGAAACCACGCCAGGAGAGTTTCACCAGAATAGCGAATCGAGATACCTCTCATATTTGATGGGTGAAGAATACTTCAATAACGGCAATTTCGAGAAAGCTGTTTCACATTTTGAAAATGTCACCAACGGAGAAGGTCAATGGAATGCTATAAAAGACGTCGTTTATCCCAAGTTGATAGAGTCTTACAAAAAATTGGGCAATCATGATGGGGCATTAATCAAGTCTCTATTATCCAATAGTAGTACACCTTCTCTTGATTTGCATGGAGTTTCAGGGGTCATAGAAACTGAACAGAAACTATTTGATATAGATCTTCTATTTGTGGACGAGCATACTTGCAATGGTGTATCCAACAACACAACTGTATTCGACCAGCTTGTATGTCAGCTCTCATTGAAACCGCTTGTGTCTTCATCAACGATCAAAAAATACTTCACTCAAGATGTGGAAAGCCTGCTAGTAATAGACAAGGTCAAAATAAGTTTCGAAACATTGGATAAAAAGTCTCATGGAGGTTTAACTGATATCGAAATCGAACATGACGCTGATTTACCTGAAAGCGTTTTACAAAAAGTCGAAAACAACAAGGCAAATTTAAGTATGGATTCAGCCGACTATAAGGTGATTGAGTGTACACAGCAGGTCGTCAAGTCAGGTTTGTATAAGATTGAATCAATTGTATTCCACTCATCTTTGATCATTAAAGGCGAAAAAGAGGTAAAAATTCTGTTTGAACAATTGTTAGACCCGTCGAAAATCAAAAAGTCGTTCTACAATTGGTATTACAAGATGATGTCAGACAAACTCACGAAGCTTCCTATTAGTGTGGCACCATCCGCTATTGGAAAAGTTCATGTGCTACCCGTGAAACCAGGTGTTTCTGCAACATTGAGCAATTCGGAAGTCAAATCGATAATTTTAGGTGAAAGGGTACGCCTAGGTTTCGATATCACCGTAAGTAATGAGCGGAAGCTCAATTATGACAAGGTCACTTTGGCACCTAAGGTTAAAGTTATTTCCAGTGACGATTCAATAGAGCTCATAAACCCCAAAGTTAATTGGGAAAATCTCAAGGATGATGAAGCTTTAACATTGGGAGACTTGAATGATCCTAAAGTAAGATCCACAAACCTATTCCTCACCGTACACAGCACCTCACTATCAGCGGAGGAAGCTTTAAGAAAGTCCAACACCACCTATCAGGTAGTCATTGAGTTAAAAACCGTCGTGGTAGAGGAAGATGATTTGGAAGATTCGGTTTCAGCTGCTGCTTATGATACGTTCCAGCATTCTCTTTCCGTTGTAAACAAGCCGTTCACTTGTAAGTTCACTGTTAGTCCAAGGTATAGGGAGCCTTCAAACGATATGCCCAGTCCATTCATACTTCATGAAAAAGAACAAAGCTATTTGTCGATGCCTATTGTCACCAGATTATGGCAAGTCAACTTCAATTTAGTTGATCAATTGCAATTGGTCGGAGACAAAAGCTTGCAGATTGGCAATATTGATTATACCATTAAGTCGCTGAATTCTGAAATCGTGGTAGAGTCGGAAAAGCCAGGTATTGATTCAAAGCAAATAAGATTCACGACTAAAAGTAAGAATGGAGTGTCGTATCGAAACGTCACCGTGGCTATTTCAGCCAATGTTGAATGGAGCAGAAACGGTTCCACTGAAACTAATAACTTTCAAACAGATGAATGGGATATTATGTTACCCTTAGCTGACCCAAGAGTTTTGCTCAAAGTGGACAAAATCAATCAAGACGACAAAGCAGTCAAACTCAAATACATCATTGAGAACCCAACCCCCAGAATATTCACATTTACCACCCGGTTGGTGGATGAAAACGAACGATTTATTTGGAACTTTGATGATCTGAAAAATATGAACACAATGGCATTAACCAAATTCCCGGTGTTACCATTCAATCAACACTTAATTGAATACTACGGAACCTACAATACCACAGAGAACATGGTACAATTACCGGAATTGAAAGTTTATGATGTCCAGTATAAAGTATCCTTACCAACGTTGCCGATTGCAGGGGATATAACCATAAAAGACAACACATTATTTTGGCAGAGCCATTGATAGCTAATTACAAATTGTATGTATTCAATCTACTTAATTTAATTGACTTGTAATAATTCAACATCGAAAAGTAAAGTGGCATTTTCTGGAATTAAACCAGGGAAACCTCTTGAACCATAAGCTTCATGGCCTGGAATAGTCAATTTAGCTCTGGTACCAACAGATAATTTTGGAATACCAGTATCCCAACCGACAATAACTTGACCAACACCAATGGTACATTGGAATGGCTTGTTTCTGTCACGGGAAGAATCGAATTTTTTACCATTTTCTAAAGTACCAGTGTAGTGAATAGTAACTAAATCACCTGGTTTTGGGAAGGTCTTACCGTCACCTTCTTGTAAAATATCAATTTGAGTAGTTTGTGGAGCAGACATTCTGTAAGTATTTGAAAAGTTTCTATAACTCAATGGATAGGATCTCAAGAAATTTCTTCTAGCAATAGAGTTAATGAACATAAACTTTGTATGGACAAGGAAATTTCCATCTTCGGCAACTGATCATTGCCATCAGGTTTTGTTCGTGTAATACTCAAACACATCTCTAAAAAAGCCCCAAACCCAGTGGCACGCTAAACTTCGCCCCGCCACGCCGATCCAATTAGTTTGACATGCGAGGACATGGATATAAGCGGCCCCATAGGACATCATTTATTTCAATTCTTGTAAACTAGAAAAGAACTTGTCATGGGAAGCTGTGATGTTAAAATTGAAATTGACCGGTCCAAGTCCGGGGGAACTTTCACTAATCACGATGTAATTGAAGGTACGGTGTCTCTTACGGTAACAGGGTCTATCTCATTAAATCATATCCAAGTCAAACTTGAAGGAATCTCGTCAACTCAATTGAGTGTGCCTCGATATAACCGTAAAAGAGAGAAACGGGAAACTGTTTTACTTGATGTCCACAAGGTGTTGTATGATACTTTAATTGTGTTTCCTCCAGAAAATGTAAGACAAGTTTCCAGTGCTAAGGATTTCACTTTAACTGCTGGTAATTATACTTATCCGTTCCAATTCAGAATTCCCGAGGATAATTCATGCGTGAAGCTTCTGGGGGTGACAAATAAAGTGAAATTTAACGTGAGTACATTAGACTTGAAGATTAATAATGGGAACTTTAATTATGCTTATGTCAGAAACAGGGCTGGCCAACATCTTCTCGGGGGTAGAGATCTACATGGCTTCAAACCGGCCCAGGTACCTTATCATACTACCCATCAATTACCCCCTACTTTCAACGAGTTGGGCCATCATGCATCGATAAAGTATTTCGTCAAAGTCACTTGCAAAAGATCGTCTTTCCTTAAAATGAACTTGAGATCTTTTGACCCGTTCAATTTCTCCCCGTTAGATCTTAATACGAGTTTTCAAACTTTGACAGGAGGCCATCAATCTGATGAGATGTTTACCCGTAAAGAAGTAGTATTCAAGAAAAGAAGCTCTGGCAAATTTGATTTGAAAAAAGATGATTCCAAACAATTACCTCAGGCCCCGACCAGTAGAAGAGCCGGGCTCTTCAATAGAATTTTGGGCTCAACTACGAACGAAATTCCTACTCATGATGAAAATTTGAATGTTTATGAGGTGCCGTTTGCCTTTGAGGCTCGTTATAGAATGCCTGCGGTTTTAGTCCCGAAGAAACCACCATCATTCAAACTATTTTTGGTATCTAATGTGGACCCTAAAAATTACACTCGTTCGGTAACTGGCCTGCCTAATGAGAGTAATGGGTTGGGCAAGATATATCTTCAACGGTTGGTTGTTGACTTAATTTGTACGACAACTATCTCTGTTTTAGAGCAAGCGTACACCCAGATTCACCGGTCAGAACACGAGAGAGTTTTCAATCTTTGTCACAACAAATTTGAAAATTTAGAGCTCGATTTGATGCACAGTAAGCGTTTTAATAGCGTATCGAGTCAGGATTTGTTGTACGCCTTACCAATACCTGATGAATGTTTCAAAAATTGTGTTTTACCGGGTGATTTTGCCCCTTCATTCACCACTTGCAACATTGAAAGAAGTTACTCTTTAACTATATCAGGAGGCTTCACCAATGATAAGGTCCAGAACTTGAGTAGTGAACAGGAAATGAAGCAGAAATTGCGGTTTATAGATCTACACATTGAAGAGGTTAAGGTCTTGAGTGGTATAAGTCATGCACCACCGGTCCTGGTCCAACCTTCAAGCTCTCCATCAATTGAGGCACCTAAAACTTATGAAGATGCCACCATGGGTCTCCCCAGCTACAATGATGTGGTGGAAGAATCGGTTCAAACCCCAGCATCTACTACCGCCAACAGACAGCATGAACAACGCTCTGAAAAGTAAATATTGAATATATGCAAATAAATGTTATCTCTAAGTAAGGCCCTGGGGGCAATCAGGTCGTGTCGCACTCTATTTTTTTGGTTGTCAGTTTTTCGGAAATTTTTCCATCAAATTTTTATGAACCAGTGAAAAATTGTCATTGTAATTTGTACACCTTTTCATTATTGTTCAAATCTGTGGTAGTTTCTTACAATAAATTTAGAGAATATGTCATCCTTCGATAATTCATCTAATTTCTTTTCCAGAAATAGAACATTGATTACTATTGCTGCCGCTGTAGCAGGGGTCTCTGCGGTCAGTGCCTTATACTTTTTAAATCAATCTCCAAAAGTTGATAGCGAGTCCAAAGAAGAATCCGGCAAAAAGAAAAATAAAAAGAAAAAGAAGTCCAAGACCGAAGACTCTAGCTCTAGCGCCAATGGATCCAAAACCACTGGTAGTGCCACCAAAATTTACCCAATAGGTAAAGATAACCTTCCAAATATTACCAAAGACGTAGTTGCTAAATTATCTGAATCAGAAAAGGAAGAATGGGCTTTGGCATTGAAAGAAGATGGTAACACTGAATTTAAAGCCAAAAGATACGAACCAGCTATTGCCTACTACACTGCTGCTTTAGATTTGAAAATTGATCCAGTATTCTACTCTAATAGAAGTGCTTGTTACGCTGCTTTAGAAGATCATGACAACGTAATTAAGGATACTACTGAAGCCATCAAATTAAAGCCTGACTACACCAAGTGTGTGTTACGTCGTGCCACTTCTTACGAAGTTTTGGAAAACTACACTGATGCTATGTTCGATTTAACCGCTTTGACTATCTACGGTGGTTTCAGCAACAAATCAATTGAACAAGTTTTGGAAAGAGTTTTGAAAAAACATTCCGTCAAGATTGTTGAAAACAACATGAAGAACAGAGTTTTGGACTTACCATCTGCCTCCACTATGGGTTCTTTCTTTGGTGCCTTTGTCGTTGAAACTAACCCAGAAGGTATTAGTGAAGAATCCACTGGTAACGATAAATTATTATTTGATGCCATTGCTCAAGTTAACTTGAACACTCCTGAAAGTTACGAAAAAGCTGACAAATTAATCAATGAAGCTGTTAGTGGTTACACTTCTGCTGGTTTAACCGCTAAATCTGATGATGCCGCTAAAGCCTCTATTGCTTTAGAATACTCTGCCACTTTCAAATTCTTGAAGAATGACCCATTACAAGCTGCCGTCGATATCACCAAAGCCTTCGACTTGAAACCAAGAGCTAGAGCTTACGTTATCAGAGCTTTAATTAACGCTGACAAATCTTCTTACGCCGAAGCTTTATCTGACTTCAGCACTGCTGCTAAATTAAACCCAGAAGCCGGTGATTCTTACTACCACTTAGGTCAATTATACTACTTAACTGGTGACTTAACTAAAGCTTTAGAAAACTTTGAAAAAGCCAAAAAATTCAACCCACAAAACGTATACGCTTTCATCCAATCTGCCTGTATTACTTACAAAAACGGTGCCATCAAAGAAGCCGAAGACAAATTCACTGAAGCTAAATTGAAATTCCCAACTAGTCCAGAAATTCCAAATTACTACGGTGAAGTTTTATCCGACCGTGGTGACATTCCAGCTGCTTTAAAACAATTTGAAACTGCTGCTAGATTACAAAAAGCTTTACCAAACTACTCTGTTGGTGCTTTACCATTAATTAACCAAGCTTCTTTGATTTCAAGAGAAAGTTTTGACAAAATCGATGATGCTGAAGCTTTATTAGTTGAAGCTTGTAAATTGGATCCAAAATCTGAATTAGCCAGAATCTCTTTGGCTCAATTGAAATTACAAAAGGAAGAAGTTGACGAAGCTATTGTGTTATTCGAAGAATCTTCTAACTTGGCTAGAACCATCGAAGAAAAAGTTCAAGCTACTTCTTTCGCTGAAGCCACCAAGATGCAAAAGAGAATAAAGAGCGACCCAGTTTTATCTGAAAAAATTGCCGAAGTCATGAGACAATCCATGATGCAAGGTGCTTAAAACTAAAATTCCCTTCCAGAAAAAAGAGAAAAAAAAAGAAACAGGTATCCACTCTGTATGACAATGTAAATGTTATCTAATCCATGGTGTTTTGTTGTTGGTATCTTATTATTATTATGTATATATTTTTTTTCACCTGAATAAATATCAACTATGGATTTCTTTCAACTCCGCGGACCCTGTTGGAATATAGTATGATAAAAGAGTTGATCAGGTCGATTGTGGCTTTGCCCAAAATTCCGTTCAAAGATGCAACAGAGAATCTCAAGTATGACTTGGCATACATCACACCCCAATTAATTGTAAGCTCTGGGCCCGTCAATAACGGCTATAAAAAATGGTATAGATATCCTGTGGAGGATTTAGTTTACCTTTTGGATGCGAACCATGGGACTCGGTGGCATATCTGGAATCTCAGAGGTGAAGGCAAAGGGTACACAGAGGAGGATGTGAAACACCAAATGAGCTATTACCCATTTGCAGACCACCAACCTCCACCCTTCGAGATGTTGGTGGAAATGGTTCGAGATATTGTTAGATTCATATCTGCTGATGAAGAGAACGTCGCATTGGTACATTGCAAAGCTGGTAAGGGCAGATCGGGGTTGGTTTGCTGTGCATCTATTATGTACCAGTCATATAAGCGAGGCGAGTCGGCGAGTGCCGATTGTGTCAACTCTCTATATACTTCTAAGCGAATGAGACCGGGAGCGGGTAAAGGAGTATCTATCAAGTCTCAACTCAGATATCTCAAGTATTTTGAGACGTACTTGGAATGTGGTGAAGAGAGCCAGCGACTTTGCACCCTCTACACTGGGAAGAAGTCACCATTGAAAACAAGTTTTACTCAAATAATTATATCTGCACCCGTAAATTACGTATACCGGGCCAAACTCGAGATAAAGGTGGAAATCCAGGGCCATATTCGGAATGAGACAAACAGTGTGATGAAAACTATATGGAAGTCTTCAGAGAATTCAACGGTACATATGGAAGGAGGAAACTTATTGATTGACATTACGGACGCTGTAGCCGATGGCGTGCTGGATTTCAGAATCTTTATTAACGACACCGTATACGGCTGGTTCAATGTATTCTTTGAAGATTTATTAAATCACCCTCATTCCAGTAGTGAGGGGCATAAACTATTCCGATTCGACGAATTGGACGGGTTCAAAGGCACAAGCCTAAAAGGTTCTCAATTGTTCGATTCAATCACCCTTGCATATAGTCTAGAAGTATAGAGATGGGCATTAGTGTAATTCGGTCTAAAAAAATATATATGGGGAATTATCTCGCGATCGAAATTCAAAGGCATTATCTGATCTGGTGAAAATGGCGGAGGAAATGATCTCGATAGATCAGCTAGAGGATCAATTGATTGATAACATAGATGATGAGACCAAGAAGGAGCTTCGTGACAGCTCCTTGGATGAAACTTTTCAAAGAAGGTTGAATGCTCGTGCCGAACAATTTGCTAACCAAAGCATGTCTTCAGATGAAGTTGATGCAAATGGCGATAGGAAGCCGTCTAACACAAACTTGCCGTTCCTTTCCACCAAGACAGAATTGGAATACGATTATAAAGATACGGGTGGGCTTGAAAGGGAGTTGAATGAATGGTTCGTTCATAAAGACTTCGACCTCATACGCCTCGACCAGTTATCAGAGATGTACCAAATTAACATGTCGAGTTACGCTGAAGAGTCAGGCAATACAGAAGTGGATTACCTTTCAGATTGCACAGACCGTTTGATAGACAATGAAGGTGTGTCCTCACGGCTAGACTCTTTGTTATACTACACACTTGGTAAATTTGAAACATGTAGTTCGATTTCTGAACAAATATCCCAAATTCAGCAGAACCTGACCCACTTGCTCTCGTTGGGAGTGTTGAACAATACCACCAAAATTATAAAACTGTTTATAACTCAGCAAATGGGCGAACACATTACAGAGGCACCCGTTTCAGTGTCGGTTTATTTCAAATGTTTGACCATCGTTTATTTTGTCGTGAACGTAGCATTGAATTCGAATAAAGGTGAGCTCTACTCGAGTATAAGGACGGCTCTTGCTGAAATAGATTTGATGAGTTCAATTGTTTCGTTCATAGAGTACTGGAAGAATAATCCAAACGCAAGCTATAGAATCAGGTACTTGATTTTATTGCTATGGAAGTTAATACTTTTGGAATTTGGTGACCTGGAACTACTCAAAGCCTGTGATAGCTTCTTGGTCAAGAAGTACAACATCCAAAATAAAACTGATAATGAAGGCAACGGAAATAATAAGTTGACTTGTTCTCCGTTAGAATACTTTACCTTCAGGGAGGATTTGTTGGATAAATTTCCTCTTTTCCAGGAGCATAAACTTTTGAAAACTGATCCATATGAATTCAAGCAATTTGGTAAAACATTGAACGAATTGAACGGAAGACTGAGCTCGGTATCCAGTAGCAGTTCATCGCTAGATGAAGATTACAATCACTTCATGGCTCTTAATTCACATTCTAGCTCTTTATCCAATTATATTGCAAATCCTCGGCCCAATAAAGCACATACCGGTCAAACCCAACTTCCAGCACAAACCCTTCACATATCCACACCGGTGCCGTCCCCTCCAAACACACCGTCTGATTTTATGTCCGGAGGTGAGAAAGTTCGTAAACTGTACCAAATAAATCAAGCTATGCCATTCATATATCCTTTAGGAGACGATGTTGAAGTTCCATATGCTATTAGAGAGGCTAACGATATTTTAGAGAACTCCGTATATGACAGTTATTCCAATAAAAGGCTTTGGGAAGAGCGCCAAAATTTCATGATCCAAGAAAGAGGTTTCTTCAATGCATACACGGATGATAATCAGACCAATGTGTCATGCTTTTATGAGTTTGATTCGAATGAAGCATTGAAGCAGCAACCTGAACACCATTTGGAAATCGAATCCATTGATAGGGTTGAACGTTTTTACGAAAAGAATTTGAATAAGCTTGCTAATCTCGTTCTGGTATTGTTGAATACATTAAAGACCATGAAAATCGATCAAAATCTCGACTTCACTGAAGCTATTTTGAATGGACAAGCACCTTGCTTCAAAGAAGATGATAACTCGGGAATAAATAAGAAAAAAACTCAGATAGACGAGTTTTTAATGCAGCAATTGGAGGTTATTCAAACAAAAGAAATTACGGTGAAGGCCAGCACTAGTATATTGATCTTATTATTGAAGTGGTTCAAAGTGAACCATGTCTTGAAGTACTATTATTTCACGTGCTTACTCTTTGATCAACTGGGTTTGAACACAACAGTTGATTTTCTTCGAAATAGTTTCGATAATTCTAATATTCAAAAACCAAAAAAAGACAAAGAGAACGAATACGAACGGTTGTTGTACCAGAATCAATTAATGAATCCAGAGGTGAATCTTGAAGCTTTTAAATTCTTCAATCGTTCGCTTGGTATTCCTCCCAGAAATGACAAGTTTTCCCTCATTAATACCAAGAAGCTCATGGATTTCAACAGCAAAGTGGACGAGAATAATCAAACTAAAATCATAATTGATAAATATAACGAAAATTTTTGCAACATAGTGGTGAACTTGATGAACATACTCAATAAGATTCTCATAAAGAACTACACTCAAAGAGTCTTGGTGCTCAATGAATTGAAAGCATACGAGATATTGAAGATGTTGGTCACTAATTTCGATAACAAGCATTTGACGAAACCGATATTGAAGATTGTGAAAAAATTAATCCCTTACCAAGGTAGAAAATGGAAGTCCTTGAATATGGGAGTCATCTCCATGATATATATGAACTGTAGACTATCATTACGTGATACTTGGCTAAGTGGTAAAGATCTTGAAAACGACTTCAATAATTCATTTGATCAGGAGATTAGCTTGCGAGGGTTGTTGCAATTCTACAATCTTAGAAAATACCCCGATCAAATGACGTCTTTAGGATATGAGTTAAATCCAGATCAAGAGTTCAGTGTACGGTATCTAGACGATGATTTGGATTTTGAAGGTTTATAGATCAATTAATAAATAGATGGCAGCGGTTTTTGCAATCACTCGGTCGTGGAATATTTCAACTATGCCTGAAAAAAATTAGTGAGGACGAAAAAACTTTCATCGACAAATTGCTGCATTTTACATTAAATCGATAAAGAATGGTTAAATTAACACAAGTCGACGAGACCGAAGCTGCTAGATACAACGACAAAACCGAACAAGTTTACAGCGACTCTGACAGTGAAAGTGAAAGTGAAGTTGAAGATGACTTCGATATTGAAAACGAAACCTTATATGAAAGAGTTGTTGCTTTAAAAGATATCATCCCTCCAAAACAAAGAACTCAAATTATTGACGCCAGTGACAAATTGAAATCCACTTTATCATCCAGTTTGACTTTAGGAGGTAACTTTTTATGGACCATCACCTCCACTGTTTTATTATTAGGGGTTCCATTATCATTAGCCATCTTATCTGAAACTCAACTTCAAGAAATGGAAAGAGAAATGACCTTACAAGAATCTGCCCAAGATGTTTTAACTTCCAAGTCTGAAGAACAAAAGCAATAAATGATTTAAAAGCCCTTGTATATAAGTAAATAGGTATTAAAAGGAATATAATTTATATTTCAATCTAATGCTCTACAAATTTGTGTTCTATATCTAATGGTTTACAACATTAGTATTAATCAAAATCTCTTGATGGTCTAAGCTTTTTTATGCTTGATGGATAAAGCATAAATATCTAAAAAGGTGGTGATTTCGTAAATGATCTCGCTAATGAATGAAGCGTGAATTCCTAAAGTCAAACCGAATCCTAACCAAGCAGTTGAATAAATAACGTCAAAAACATCATATTTCAAAAAATTGACACAGATATTGGTAATGACTAATTGGGCTAAAGGAATAAACATAGGGGCTTGAATCATTGGGAATTTTTGAATTGTCAAATGGGCCAAGATGATTCTTCCCACAGAGAAAGCAACGGATAAACCGATGGAGAGAGCCAAAGGTAACCCGAATTGGTATAAGTATTCTGGGTAGAAGTAAACCAATGCTATAACAGTCAAGTAGTACCCAAAAAATGGAATCAATCCTTTGTGGGCATCTTTAGTAGCTTGGGCTGAATTGCCTACTTTAGGAGACTTCTTGTAATGTTTAGCAACATTTTGGAATGCTTGAGCAATGTTGAAGTACAATGATCCAAGTCCTAAAATAGAAGCAGCCGTTTTGATGTCCACATCGAAGTTGAGGGAATTCAAGTTAACCGAAAAGATTTTGTACTGGAAAATTTCAGGGCCGAAGAGACCAGCGATCAAATAAACCCCACAAATCATAAGAATCCCTTCGACTGGACCTGAAAATTCAGATAAGAACAACGTGTGAGTGTGGTATTCTTCCCATGTGGACATGTAGAAATTAGTGACCGAAGCGAATTGGGTTAACAAAAATAATTTCCCGTATCCGAATTGAAGAACCGAACTGAAAATGATGGATCCCAAAGTGGTATTGATAGCGTCAATGGAATGGTCAAACAATTCACCTAAGGGCCCACTTTGGCCAGTGTTTCTAGCATGGATCCCATCACAACCATCAAAAGTTTGGTACATGAATAACCCAAAAGCGTAGGAAAAGTAGCACCAAGTAGGACTCGTTTGATTCAAGTAAGGATCGTAGTAGAACACACATAATAAGTTAACGAGAACGAAGACCAACCCCAATAAGGTAATGACATTTGGGGCCATGGTATCTGGAAAAATTGTAACAAATTTTCTCCACCATCTTTTAAGAACCAACTGAGAGATCAACGAATGGTCCTCAGAAGAGTACTTGTATAACTTCAAGTTGGTGATTGTGTTTTGCGGTATGTAGAATCCCATAATAATTCTTTAGAGGTAAAGCAGATAGCACTAATTAGCAATGGTAGTTGATCTTAAATTATTAGGCGCGGCTTGCAGGTGGTTGAGTTGAGCAGACGATCTGCGAGCAAGTTTGAACCAGCCTGAACAAATTAGCGTTTGTAATAAAACGCATGCATGTTTGTTCAACTATCACTGTTGATAAATCATGAATGATGTAGCACGTTGGTTCAGCCATAATGAAAGTCGGTGGAACCCGTTAAATAAGTCCGATCTTATCTCGCTTGCCCAGCCCCGAGGGTCATGATAAATCTTATTTACGAACTTTATCGTTAATCTTAATAAGTCCCATGACCTTTGTAGCCATGACGTTATTCAGATCGTTGAAAACAACCGGGTAGATTTTGTTTGATAAGACAAATTATACCAGCCGGATCGGCTCTTATTTCCGCATGCTGAATTTGGACCTGCATGACTGTAGTTACCGAATTGTAAATGACCAAACGGCTCAGTTTTTCTTAGACCTGCACACTAGCTTTTTTCCCCCCAGAGATGTTACCTAAGCCAAATTATAATCTCTGTGCTTAAATCTGAGACTAGCTAAGATTAATCTTGAATTGCTTCAAAACTATCTATACACCTACAATAATCGAACGATCAACGGAACATCAACCCGCAATAACCCTCATAGGTTCACAATAGCTCAAGCCCAATTTATTCGGGAGCGTGATGGCGAATCAAGGACAAAAAAACTCGAAGCACAATTTACGAAATGCTCTAATTTGTTTTTTTTTTTTAATTTCTTCGATTCATTTTCCTATTTTACTTTTATCGTCGTAAATATTACTATAAATAAGCAGCCAATTCCCTTTTAATTTACAATCATCAAATACCAAGAATAATATGGAAGAATCAAGTGTTGATAACTACAAACAAACTATAACTAAAGAACCAGAACATGTAAGGCCAGAGATGGTTACCAAAGACTTTGCTAAAAGTTACGCAATCCCTGAGCCTAACACATATCAAAAAGCAGTAACCCTAGCCGGTAAAGTCTTTGGATGCTGTGGTGTGTTCTGCTTCTTATGTTCCAACCCTTATAAAGAAGTTCAACAAGGTGAAGTTGGGTTAGTTCAAACCTTTGGGGCTTTATCCAGAACTGTCGAACCAGGTTTATCATACGTTAATACTTGGTCTGAAAAATTGACTAGAGTGTCAATTAAAATAAACATTGCTGATATTCCTGCTCAAAGTTGTTTCACCAGAGATAATGTCAGTGTGGTGATTACATCAGTTGTTTATTACAATATCATTGATCCACAAAAAGCTATCTATTCCATTACCAACATCCATAGCGCAATTATTGAGAGAACTCAAACAACATTGAGAGATGTGATTGGTAACAGAGTGTTACAAGACGTGGTTGAAAAGCGTGAAGAGATTGCTGATGCAATTGAATCTATTATTGCTAAAACTGCTTTCGATTGGGGTGTAAATATCGAGAGTATTTTGATTAAAGATTTGAATTTACCTGACAAAGTTCAATCTTCGTTATCTATGGCAGCTGAAGCTAAGAGAATTGGTGAAGGTAAAATTATCAATGCTAAAGCTGAAGTTGAGTCGGCCAAACTTATGAGAAAAGCTGCCGATATTTTGGCTTCTAAACCTGCTATGCAAATTAGGTACTTGGATGCCATGCAAAACATGGCCAAATCACCAGGTTCAAGGGTTATCTTTATGCCTTCTGCTCAAGAAATTGAAAGAATGGCCTCTTCTAACGTTGCAGGGAACGAGTATAAAGCAAGAGAAATCGAAGGAGATGGGCAAGATGAAGCATTATCTCCAGCTCCAACTGGTATGACTAATAGGGACATTCAAAATAACATTGCCTTACAGGAATCTATGCGAGAATACAACCCTAATAATGTCAAAAGATGATTCTCCCCCACTTTTGTTTATGTGATAGAACGCAAGCGTTCTTTATGTTTTATTTTATATGATTCAATATCTTGGAAAGTTAATTTACTGGAAATATACGATTCAAGCCTTTCAAAATTGATGTTATACTTTTGCGCCAATGTTTTGGGATACGATTCGTCAGATGGTTTGGTCATTTTTTTGGCAGCCGGTAGGATCTCGTCTTTAACTGATTTATATAAATTCAGTTTCATAGCTTTATAAGCATCAGACTCAAACACCATGTTTGAGCCCAAATCTTTTATCTTACGGTCTAATTCCATCTGCTTCACTAACAATTTATCATTATCTCGCTTCTTTTTTGCATCCAATAGACTACTGATGTACTTCAGCTTGGTGGGATTGTTGGACTTCAGAGAAGAAGCTCCAGACTTTGTACTAGTAGATTCGATCAGGTCTGTTATTGCGGGGTCCTCAAGCTGTTCAAGATCAAGCTCTTTTGTATCCAGCTTCTCTTCTTCAGCCGTTTCTCTAGACCCATGCATTAACTTATTCATAGTAGACTTTTCGTCCCCTGACTCTGAATCTGAACCCCCACTGAAAACTGATGCCTTCTTGCTCTTTTTGACCTTACTATTTATTTGATCATTATTTTTCCTCTTAAGATTGAACATTTCAAAGGTTCCTGATGTCAAATTTCAATCCTCATTTTTTGGCCTCAGCAACACCAAAATCCAAAATAGGAACGATCAATTATTTTATATCATTTCAAATTCTCCAGACTCATCCAATTATTCGTGACTTTTATTGAGCTGGTTCGACTTCTGACAACACTTCAAGTATCCTACTAGCATTTGTCGTCATGGACCCCGCCGGATTCGATTGGTTGAATTTACCTCAATCGAATTCCAACACCCAATCAAACAATATCAGCAGGTCAACTTCCCCGGCTCCCAACGTATCATTTGGAGCCACCGGTATCAGCCAGTCTAGTTCCACTTTGATCTCGAACAACCATCACGATTATCGCTACAACAACTCCCTGGCGGATGATATACTAAATCAGCAGAAGTATAAATCGGCCTCTCATAATGAGTTATCCTCAGCTGATTCAATTCCGTTGTCTTTAACCACGCAAGATTTGACCTTGTCTGAGTCACGGACATACATAAGGTGGTATAGTGATATCACTGCCCGGACCAATTCGAGAACTCTTTCCATGAATGACATTTTCAATTTCTTGATCAACTTTAAACTACCCAATACCTTGAAGGATCAATTGAACAAACTTTACATCAAGACTACTCATTCTATTAATATCGGTGAGTTCTTTGCAGTGTTGAGAATAATCTCTCATGTTTTGCATGGTGAAGAATTTAGCAGAAGATTAATTAGCATAAGTTGTCCGGTACCCACACCGCCTTCTATATTGAGCAAGAAGCGACTGAGTGTTGATGATGACGATGAAGATGAAGATGTGGGTGATGGTTACGACAATAATAATCATATAAATCAATCCAACCCTCAAGAACCTCACAAGCCTTTGGACCTCGATAGTTTCACTCAATTCATGTTGACAGGAGAAAGACCCGATGAAAAGCCCAAAAAACGGAAGAAGAAATTCAAGTCGGTGAAGTTTTGTGATCAAGTCGTGACAGGTGTACATGAGACTGAGCTACCTTCTTCGCCCAATGAATTGGACTTTTCCTTACCCATGGATCAATTGTTGACCAGAATGAACAGTCAATCAACTGGTTCTCAACCACAAAAAACTGATGCAGAAGAACAACAAATCTTGCAAGATATGGGACCCCAGTTGAACCATTTCCAAAATTTAAACTCGGTAGACACTGCTTCGATCGATGGAGTACCTGCTTCAATTCATTTGGACAATTCCAATTCTTCGGGCGGCGAACAGTTGCTTAAGCCAAATATGACTGGTCCAGCGCAGATGTCAGAATATTTACAACATCAGCAGAATCAGGGACAAAATGAACAGCATTTGAAACCAAATAGGACGGGTCCCACTGACATGGCGAGAATGTTTTCTCCCGATTCGAATGATCAGGCCCATTTGCAACAAGAATATTCTAATCCCCTGGGTTCAAATTTTGCACCTAGTGCTTTCCCCCAATCTCAAAACCCACCAGCGATTTCATTACAGTCATTCACTAATCAAATGACTGGTAACACCGCCAATAATACCATGGCAAATGCCAGAAGAGACACGTCTGCCTCTTCCTACGAAAGACCACTACCCCCTCCCCCAGTACCGGTATCTAGAAGAACCAGGTCGGTCTCATCACCTACGCCACCTCCCCCATCGAGTAGATTATCACCCGGCGGTAGGCAAATACCCCCTCCCCCTCCTCCTAGAAAAAGAGGGACCTTATCAAGTCCTGGCTCGCCCGCTCCTACGGCGCCTCCATCCTTGCCGCCAAAAATTCTCGACTCAGGTAATCCCTTACCCAACCCCCAGCAATTCATGCCACCATCTGCTAATCAATCACAGCTAAATCTGTCACTGGCCCAGGATGGTCAAGACGGAAACGGTGTATATGAAAATTCTAATGGAAGTGCTGCAAATATCTTGGATGATTTGAAACAATTACAAGCAGAAGTCGATAGAATTAGGGACATGACCGGTGGATTTTAGTTATAGATTGATACATTTCCATCATATAAAAATATAATGGTTCGAAACCTCGAATTATCATCCGTAGTTTATCTATAAATTAAGCTGTAAAAAATAAAATGGTAAATTTCACTATTTTAGAAAAGAATGGTAGTAGTTGAAAATGTCTCATTAATGAAACATTGGGGCTGTTGACAAGATGGAAGTCCAATAAAGGAACCTTGTATATCTAATCCAATGAACATTGGTCTCATTGAAAACTGCTCGGACTATGTTTATAAAATTGTATATTAAACCTTTAATCTATATAAAACCAACATAATATTCAGGATTTTGAAATGGCTTAATCAATTTATGAATAGATCTTAAAAAGAGTGTGTATCAAATACTTAATTTAATTTAGCTAAAACAGCTTCAGTGAATTCAGTGGTAGAAGCAGAACCACCGATATCTTTGGTGGTAGATTTACCTTCAGCAATAACGTCGTAAGTAGCTTTAGAAATTCTATCAGCGTGGTCGTTTAAACCTAAGTGTCTTAACATCATAGAAGCGGATAAGATCATGGCAGTTGGGTTAGCGGTGTTTTGACCTTTAATATCTAAACCAACGTGTCTACAACCTGGTTCGAAAACAGCGTGTTCTCTACCGAAGTTAGCACCTGGAACTAAACCTGGACCACCGATTAAAGCGGCACCAATGTTGGATAAGATAGAACCGTATAAGTTAGGAGTAACTAAGACATCGAATTGTTGAGGGTGAGCAACAGCTTGCATAGAAGCGTTATCAACAATTAAATCATTGACTTCGATACCTTGGTAATCTTGAGCAACATCTTTAATAGTTTGTCTGAATAAACCATCACCTAATTTCATGATGTTAGCTTTGTGAATAGCAGTGACTAATTTTCTGTTGTTCTTTTGAGCAAAGTCGAAAGCGAATTTACCAATTCTTTCGGATTTGAATCTAGTCATGATTTTTAAGGATTCAACGACACCTGGGTAAGATTGATGTTCTAAACCAGAGTATTCACCTTCGGTGTTTTCTCTGACTAAGGCAAAGTCAATACCATCTAATTTACCTTGAACACCTGGAATATTTTTAATTAAAACTAAAGAAGCGTAAATGTCTAATTCTTTTCTTAAGGCAACATTTAAAGATTTAGCGGAAGTACCGGTTGGGGTGTACAAGATACCTTTTAAACCGATTTTGTTTCTTTTTAAAGATTCAACAGCTTCAGTAACACCGTTAGAATCTTCATCTAAACCGGAAACATCAACAGTTTCCCATTCGATTGGAACGTTTTGGTCTTTGAAGATAGTTTTGACAGAGTCGGTGATTTCTTTACCGATACCATCACCTGGGATTAAGGTGACAGTGTATTTACCTCCGTATTTTTTTGGTAAAACGGATTCTGGACTAGCAAAGGTAGCTAATGATCTGATAGAAGTCTTGATTAATAGTTAGTAACAAAGTTCATAAATGCAATGTGGTCGACGAGGAAAATCAGGGGACCTTAAATTGTTATCACCCGACCAACTAGCCTGGCCAAATTTCAAATCCAAATTGATTGAGAGGGAGCATCTACCAAATCAAAAGGAACCAAAATCAAGATTTTCAAGCGGGAAATTGACACAACACATGGTATAGGCCAAATCATCGAGACCCATTGTAGTGGGTCCTTCGAATGTCCCTTATCATCGACCATTTTATTAATAATTACATACTCTAGAAAACATTATTGAATAAATTAATTGAAAATTTTTGAAGACAAATTTTTTCGTCTTCCTATTTAGGCCAAGTCGGAGTTTTATAAGGAAAACGAGACTGGAGCATTTATAAAATTTCATTGGATAACCAAACCCAGGCCAAAATTTGCGACATTAATTTGATGCGACTGCAAGAATTTACGACACCAAGGTAAAATTTCATCAACCACAGGCCATGCAATCCATATATAAGAATATATTGAAAGAGTTAAGAGTCATATCAAAGAAATCATTTGCTTTAAGAGAAGAAAGCAATTTGGTTAAGCAGAAAACCATTTTGGAGTATCAAAAGCTTCAACTCATAAAACAAAATAAATCTATTGATGAAATAACTGAAAAGATAAACAATCTTGGAATCACTGGAAGCCCCTCTACCAGATTTGAACAACTATTTAAATCTATCTTCAATGACTTTAGTGAAAAAACTAAGAGTCCAAGTCAAATTCAAAAACAACATTTCGAGAATATCCACAAATTTTTGTCTAGTCAAAGAACGTATCAGGAATTGATTGAAAGATACAACCCTGGAATCAATATGAAACAAGCAGAGAACGTGCTGAAATCAGCCAACAGAGTTGGTTTGAAAGTTCCAAACTGATTTTATTAATACCCAAACTGTATATACCTACAAATATCATGAATATAGAATAGCACTATTAAAACCTCACCCGTTTAAAATCATAGTCATCCTCATCTCTTGACCGCTTACCTGACTTATTATTGTATAAAATACAAGAGTTCGATTTTATCTGGTTATTTTCTAGGTAAAACTTCTTCAAGTTCTCCAAGATCAATAAGTCATTATAATAGTTGATATTAAAATTCAACATTATTCTATGATTCAAGTAATTGAGCGAAGAATTCAAATTGTAATTATAGTTATCCATGATGTACCCCACCAACAATGATTTAGAAAAGTTTTCATTTGAATCACCAATCACCAACACGTCGATGGTATTATTCATAATTTTGAAAAGATTTATTAATCTGATAAGCTTGAACAAATTATTTTTCAAGTTTCCGGTCAACAACGGTTGATTGAAACTAAACTTGAGGTTACTAGGAAGGCTATTAATCAAGAATTCTTTGCTTTCATTGTAATGATAAAAATGATTCAAGAAGTTTTGCAAAATTCTATTGTAATTGCAATTGAATTCATTTAACAAAAACTTCTCGTCCTCCGATAGTCTCTTCACGTCAAAGCATAAATCTAACGACAACAAAATCGTATCACTAGAAATGGCCAAGTTGCTTTGATTGGACTTTTGATTCAACACGTTCAAGAACTGATGAGTGGGGACACAGCTGATGATTATTTTGAAATTGTGATTCTTTAAATGGTCGTTCGATAAGCAATTCAATCCTCCGTAATAAATTGAAGGACATACTTGAACAAGATCCAGTAATGGTGCTTCGAAATGGTGGTTTTTCGGGGTAAATTCTTGTTGAGGTAATGGATAGTTCTCAATCATAATAGTACACACCTTGAAAGGGTCAAGGACTGAAAAATTCGTAAGTTACAAATAAAAATACAATAAGATACAAACACTGATACACCTTCCACACAATTATTACAACCTGGTGGTGGCTCTTTCAATCGCTGCAAAAAAATTCACCAGCAAATGGTTGAAAATTGGCTGCCAAAAAAAATGGTGTTGCAAAGACACTGACAAAAAAAATTGAAATTTTAGCAGTACCTTAACTAAAATCCACAACTAACCAAGATTGAATGAACTTGGGCAGGTGTTAAGTCAAGCAGATAACACACACCGGCCTATCCAATAATTATTAGTGCTCAAATTTAGTCTTGTTGAAAGAGCTAAATGAATTTAGTTACTTGCAATAAATTTAAATGCAAATACGAAGCAGAAAAAAAATCTCAACAGAGGTGGAAGAGAAATTATCGATTATAAATAAAATTTCAATTCGAAGGCAGAGCATACACAAAACTAAAAGTGGGACTAAGAAAGATGGAACCTGAAAATTAAAGCCATACAGGAACCGGGAATAAGCAGCAAGCACCCAAGATGAGAAGTTAGATGGGACACACCTTGATACCGCAGGATACTTGTTCTGGACCGTGTTTACATTGCCACAGCTATGAATATCTTTCGTTTGGATTTTCCAATCTCTCTAGTTTTTCACTATGTGATTTCGACGTGCAAAGTATCTGGAACTATTGATATAAAAACCACCACTAGTCCCAGAGACCGACTGCAAAAGGGTTCCATCGCAGGCCATAGGGTATAGCGTGTCCTTACCACCGGTATGTACACATCGGGCGGCACCTCCGACATACGCAACCACAGCGGGCTGGCTACGTGCCCAAACCAGCCCTTTTGTTCTAGAATGGGTCTTGCACTTCAGCTGCCGATTGAGTTTCGCACGAAATATATATTAAGTTCCTATACCAATTCCCTGTTGTGCACTACACGTATACATGCTGTTTTGTGTGACTTACCTTATTAGTGGGACAATTTCGCAATACAAGGCTAACCTTACCCCAACAAAACCAGTTGTCCAAATTTCCAATTGTAACTACCAGAATCCATTATCATGTTCAGAATTTTCTTACAAAGAACCAAGTTCCCCAAATTTTCCTTCAAACCATTCGCCAATTCAGCTTATAGGTTATCGTGGGCTCCATTACTTACCCCAATCTTGAATGATTCTTATGCCACTGGATCCGACCCAAAGATTTCAAGTAGTATTCACAAGATCAATTCCAAGGTCAATGAAGTAAAGAATGCCGATGTGTCATCTAAAAAAAAGATGTATAATGAGTTGACCATTGGGTCCATCACCGGGTTATTTTTTGGTGTTATTATTGGTAAATTGAGTTCTTTAATTATTACTTTAACGTTATCGAGCTATTTATTTTTACAATTTCTCGAATCTCGGAATATTATCACCATACCATGGAATTACGTGTTTAACTTCAACAAACAATCATTCGATGTTAAGCAATTGGTATTTGACAATTTCAATTTTAAATTGAGTTTTATTTCCAGCTTTTTGATTGCTTGTTACAATATATGAATGATGTCGATAAATAGACAAATAAGTTTTCTTTTTTACTTCAATAAATTTCTATTAATTACTATTTAACATACTTATAATTTAACCGTTAAGTTAATTTTGTGAATAAATCAAATGTACCAGTACCAACATTTGATAATTTACCCATGACAATCTTGGCGGAAGGACTTTCGATATCTTCTTGGTCCCCATTCAAAACCGATTTGGTGATGAATTGACAAGTGGTTTCGTAAGACATTTTCATAAAGGCGGATGTAGATGTATCAATACCTTGTCTATTGAAGGCCAAATAAGTACCTTCTCTAGTCATCATATCCCCGATCAAATCCAAATGTCTTGAAGAAACATTAATGGCATACCTTTCGAAAACATTGTTGATTTCACGAACAATAGTATTTCTAGCGGCTTCGACCCCATAAGTTTTCAAAACTTGATAGATATCATTAGATGATATTTTGTTGACTTCAATGAAGTCGTCTTGGTCCCACATGGATTTGAAGTTAACACCTTCAGTGGTTAAATGTCTTTCTCCGCTTGGATGTAAACATCTTCCAATCTTTGGAACTTCTCTCACAACAATTTTTTTACTCAAATCTTCGATAATGTTGACCATCAATAATTTTTCAAAGTTACCAGTCAATTGTAAGTTGAATTCACACCATTCACCATTTTCATCGTCAAAGTTGAATCTGGTGACATAGTTGTGACTAGAGATGACTTCTTGTTGTCTGTCTTTAGCTTCCTTACTGAGAACCTTTTGTTTTGGAGTATCAACATCCATCTTATCTTCACTGTCAGATTCAGAGTCATCATCGGAATCATCACTAGAAGACTTATCATTGTCACTATCGGCATTTTCTTCATCACTGGTTTCTTCAGCTTTCTTCATGGTTTCAATTTCATCGTCATCAGGTCCGTCGTATGAAACTTGTTCTTTACCTCCCTTAGTTTTGGCGTCTTCAGGATCTAAATCTTCATTTTCATCATCTTCATCATCATCTTCGTCATCTTTGTTACCAGAGGTATCGAGTCTTCCTTGAATTGGTTCACGAACCTTAGAGGCAGTTCCAACTTGGGAAGTCTCCACTCTCTTTTGTTTCTTGATTTCCTTAGTGATGGTGGTTTCCAAAGTGTCAATGAATTTTCTCTTGATGACTTCTTCCAAATGTTGTTGGTCAATATCATATTGTTTTTGGTATTCTTCTTTGGTGAAGAAATTCAATTTGATAGAGTATGATCTGGAGTTGTCACCACTGTTGGTAGTAGAAGTGGTTTCCACCACTTTAACGTTCAACAAGAATTCACTCAAAACAATTTTAGTGATGTTTTTACAGAATAATTCGGCTTGGTCATCACTAATGTCTTCTCTCAATGGTAAAGTCATTTGTGGAGTGGCGATAGAAGAGGAAGCAGTCATAATGATTTCTCTCATTCTCGGAATACCCAAGGTAACATTAGCAGCACCGTGACCAGCGAAATGGAAAGTGTTTAATGTCATTTGAGTGGATGGTTCACCAACGGATTGGGAAGCAATAATACCAACGGCTTCACCAGGGTTGATCAAAGATCTCATGTATTTCAATTGCATCAAAGCTTTGAATTTTTCTTTACCAACGTTACCAGTCTTGAATAATTCCTTGTTAGCATTGACAAAGGAATCCAAATTGCTTTGGAATTTCTCACTGACAGCACCCAAGTATTTGGATGGGTTGTAAACAGAAATTATAGGATCGTATTTCAAAGATTGTTCGTAATGTGGTAAATCATCAATCTTTTTCAATGATTTCTTGTACTTTTTAACATAATCATTAGCATCACCAGTGTTTAAGTGGTCGATGAAATCTGGTTGGTATTTCTTCAATAATGAGTCGTAATTTTCCAAACAGAATTTGAATTCGTTCATGTGAGATTGCTTGGTAGTGTCAATAGCATCACCACCGTATAAGAATTGGATCAAAGTACCATCACCATCTCTAACGGTGTTATCATAACTTACATGAACCCCTTCTAATTGTTTGGTCAAACATCTTTGTAAGTAACCAGATCTAGAAGTCTTAACAGCAGTATCAATTAAACCTTCTCTACCGGCCATACAATGGAAGTAATATTCTTGAGGTCTGATACCAGAGTAGAATCTTTGTTTAATGTAACCACCGGCCCTGGCATCAGTTTCGAATGGTTTGAAACATGGTAAAGATTTACCTGAAACCATAACTGGGACTCTTCTACCTTCTAATGCTTGTTGACCTAAAAGACACATAATTTGGGAAACATTAACGTTAGAACCTTTAGCACCAGAAAGAGCCATAGCTTGCATAGAATTGTATGGGAATCTTTTCATCGTACCACCGGGCACACACTTGGAAACAACTTGAGAAGTAATAGCGTTAACCTTGGAGGAAGTGACAGCATCTAAGATACCTAATTTATTATCATCTCTCAAAATTTCTTCCAATCTCTTCAATAATTCTTTGTCAGTGACTGGGGTATCTTGAGGTAAGTTAGTCACTTCGTTTGCGGCAACTCTACCGGTGTCAGTAGCTTCTTTCAATATGTCAGTTCTCCATTCGTTACCTTCTTTTGTTAATCTTAAATCATCCATACCACAAGTGAAAGCAGTAGTCATGATGTAATTGGTGAATAATCTACCCAAGATAGATAAGGCCTTACCAGCAATGGTTGGACCATATACTTCATGCAATGAGTGAACAATACCGAATTGAGAGGCCCCGTATTGAGATTTATCCAAGATACCGCATAATAATTCACCATTTTTGAAGAGAACTTCATTTTCATTAGATCCGGCACCCCAGTATTCATTTTTAATCTTGTTTTTAGAGATCAAATTGACACCTGGTACGTTATCAGGTTTGATGTTCAATAAAATGGTGGATATCACTTGTTTACCAGTCCAAAGAGGAACTGGTTTGAAGATAGTTGGTGGCATAGTCTTCAATCTGGTCTTTGCAATATGTCCATCTTCTGGTCTAATACAACCATAGATTAATTGTTGATATTCTTCTCTAGTGAAGAAACTGTCCTTACTAGTTAACCACACACCGGCACTAATGTGATCTTGAATCAAACCTCTCAATGGGGAACCAGAAGTTGGAGTCAAATATTGACTGTCGGTGTTAGCTAAATTCAAAGCTTCAGCCTTAGCATTTTCATTTTGAGGGAAATGCATATTCATCTCATCACCATCGAAATCAGCATTATAAGCACCAGTATTGGCGTAATGTAATCTCAAAGTTTTTTCACCGGGTAAGACTCTAACTTTATGACCCATCATAGAAGCCTTATGCAATGTAGGTTGACGATTCATTATAACAACATCGTGATTTTTAATATGTCTCAACACTTTCTTGTTGACTACACTTCCATTAGCGTTGATACTTGGAGTCAATAATTGGTTGGCAATAGTTTTACGTTGTTCCAAGTTCATACCCACTAATGAGATTAAAGACCCATCTTCATTTTGAACTTGGACAGCACCAGGCCATTTTTCTGGACCATTGATGACTGCTTTTCTGAGTTCATTGATGTTGTAAGAAGTGACTGGTTCTGGGTAAGTTAATTTTTTAGCGAAAACTGGTGGCACACCGATTTCGTTAGTCTCCAACATTGGATCGGGAGAAATGACTGATCTAGCGGCAAAATTGACTCTTTTACCCATCATATTCTTTCTGAACAAACCTTCCTTCTTTTCTAAGGCTTGTTTGACCCCAGGAATTGGTTGCTTACCAGCTTGTGCGTTCTGATTTTTGGTGGAATCAATGAACGCATTGACATCATTTTGAATGGTGACAAAGGAGTTCATGAGTCTGTTAAATATTATGCTTTTGTCTTCGACGGTGAGTTTGTCCTTGGTGATGGAAGAAATTTGATCATTCAAATCTCTAATCAACAAACAAGTTTTCAATATGTTAGACAATAATTCATTTTGGGCATTTTCATGAACTTCGTCCCCTAATTGAGATGGTAATCTAAATCTGGTTGGGGGAACAACTAATGAAGTCAAGAAGAACATATCGGCAGTTATGATTTTTTTAGTATTTGGTCTGGCATTAAATACTTTGTTAAGAACGTACTGTTCGTTGTGGAAAACAGCATTTAAAATGTTTTTAACTTCAGTGGATAATATGTATTTAGCACCACCCCTTTGTTTGATATTTGGCATGGAGTCGTTCTTGTTACTAGTAGAACCATTCTTTCTTAACATATCGGGACGTGGTACACCTCTTACTCTGTTGTTGTTGATTTGTTTATCTCTTAAGGCATTTTCGAATAACTTGGTAAATCCATCCTTTCTAAAAGAAGGAGAGTACATTCCACAGTTATCACATCTTGGTCTGGATAATAATCTTTTGTAAAATTCTTGAATGACAATTTTTCTTTCTTCTCCAATGGTGGAGGTGGTGACACCATGTTCGCTGGTTCTACCTTCACTCAAAGCTTTAGCAATAGCGGTATCGACAAATAATTCTCTACGTTGTATTAATTCTTTCTTCAATTTTGGGTCGATGGATTTTTTAGAAGTGGTGGTTTCAGTTTCACCTTCTTCAGCTTCACTATCGTCATTTTCGTCACCACCAGCAGCTTGATTGCCCACTAACATATTGTCTAATTCTACACATTCCAATAATAATCCATACTGAATTAATCTCAATTTACAAGCATATCTATGAACTTCTAAACTGTTAAGTCTGAAGTGATGACAATAAAGACATGAAGATCTAATGAATAAAAATAATTGATTGAAAAACAATGGATTGTAGACAGCAATAGGCAATTCGATGTGACCTTGATGACCAGGACAAAATCTATCATCTAACCCACAAGTAGTACATAAATTTCTGAAAAATGCTCCCAATGCTAAATCGTAAAGACCTCCATTTATTGGATGACCCAAATTATCAAAAACGATTGGGTTTGTGATTTGCTTTGCGGATAAGTTCCTGATGTCTTTATCCAGCAATACACCAAACTCAACTGATGTAATTTCAGATCCAACTGGTTTAGAAATATCCATCTTTAATCAATGGTTAAGGTCGCTATCTAAAAGTTTTTCATTTTTTTTTTCTCAGATGAGCATCTACCTTCGTTTGAGTAAGACACGTAATTCCATGACCTATTTAAATCTCTATTCGAAATTTGTTTAACTAACAATGTTTATAAAGCTACAAAAAATTATACAACAATTGAATATACATCGGAAGAGGGTTAGCTTTTACCACCGAAAGGCAATCCTTTAACAATGCTCTTTCCGACTCCTCCGATTCCTTTACCTACACCTCCTACAGCTCCGGCACCTAAACCGATACCTTTACCAACACCTTTTCCTACACCTTTACCAACATTACCAACGGCACCAAAGGCATCACCGATTTCAGTGGCGGACATAGGTTTGGCATTGATGAAAAACTCTGGTTCGAAAGATACTTTAACGAAAAGACTTCCTCCATCTTCATCGGCTTCGCCATATAATGGAATTTCAATCTCTTCATCTGGGTTAGACCAGTCAACCTCTGATAATCTCAAAATACCTTCAGCCAAGAAATCGTCTTGTTCTGGACCAATGTCCCAATCGTAGGCGACAAATTTGATGAAAGAATCAAACTTGTTAGCAACTTTAACTTCACTAACTTCGTTCCATACCGGATCAAGAGTCTTTTTATTCTTCTTGGTCTTAATGAATTCGTCTTGAGAAGTGTTCAAGTAAGCCTTAATGTATGGATCAGACTTACCGTTTCTATCAGCAGCAATAAAATTAGTACCGTTGAGAATTTCGACGGTTAAGTTACCCATGTTTTCGATAGAATCTTGTGGAGGTAATCCACTTTCGTAAATAACTGGAATCCATTGACATTGGATTTGGAAGTCAGCTGATGAGTCTCCGGTTAAATTGATGGTGGTTGGTTGTTCGTAACCATTCTTGACCAAATCCAAAGTTGGAATAGTAACTTCAGCAACAGCTTTTTCTAATCTGTTGTCGTTAACATCTTTGACAAGTCTGAAACATGCAATGGATTCGTCCAACTCTTTAATAGTTGCATCACCAACAGTAGCCACTTTAACTTCACCTTTCTTCTTCAATTTTTGACTGGCAAAATCATGATGTGGATGGTAATCAAAGAATCCTTGCAAGTAAACGTTGTCCTTGTTAGTATTACCATTCAAAATTTCACAAACTAAGACACCGCTCTTGTATTGCAATAATTCTTCCAAAGGTAATTTCAATCTCAAACGTTGTTCCTTACCTGATTTGTTGTCTTCAATTTCACCCTTTTTGACTTTTTCTTGTCTTTCTTTTTCAGCCTTTTCAGCCTTTTCAGCCTTTTCTTTGGCCTGTTGTTCTTTTTCTTCGGCAGTCCTGTTGGCTTCAGCTTTAGCTTCCTCTTCTTTTTGTTTTCTTTCCTTAGCTTCTTGCTCCTTGATTTCACTCAATGGGATGATTGGTAACACTGGGTAGAAAGCCAATGAATAGGTGACCACACCTTTAGGTCCCTTTTTGGTGATCAATTTACTTTGTCTTTGCTCGGTATCAACATGTTCGATATACTTATTCTTTTCATTTTTACTAATAATTTCATGAAGTCTGACATCAAAGGAACCCAAAGTTCTGTCAGGTGATCTCCTTTCAACATCCATGACTTCTAAAGTCAATAATTGATTTGGAGAAGTCACGGTACAATAGAAAATTTCATTCCAAGTTGGGTTCAAAGTACTCTCAGCCGCAATGGTTCTACCTCTTTCAAATTGATTGATCATAATTCTACAGTAAGGATCAATTTTTCCAATTCTTTCCAAATTACGCAAGTCTTCTGCACCTTCAACACTAACTCTGACAACACCAATTGGTGGAGTGTAACCGACGGAATCTTCGATTTTAGTAGGTAATTCAACAGGTTTCCAAGAAGCGTTAATTCTGATTTCACCACCTTTGGACAACCCAAACCAGGTTTGATTGACTTGAGTGGCATCGATCAATTCATTCAATGAGGTGGTAATAGAACCCAAGAAACTTCCATCTTTGTCTTTGATTACAAATCTAACTCTGGCCTTGGATTTATTGTTGATGATAGCTTCGTGTCTCAAACCCCAGCTTGGATTATTACTCTTCTTGACGACATTGGATGTTTCCACCAATTCATCGTTGAAATGAATTTCAGCGTAAGCAGATGAAGGGTTGGCATCATCTCTGTTGAAATTTCTTGCTTCCAAAATTTCAATTCTACCAACACCAGTGTTCAAATCTGGTGGTGGGATGATAGCACCATCAGGGTTTCTCTTTGGTGGGATAGCAGGTAAGAATTCCAAGTCGAATTCTAATTCACCCACTGGCTTGTTATTTCTAATAAATGGAGCAACGATCTTAGATTGTTTGGCATTATTTTGTAAAGTCTCTAAATCATATTGAACAGTTCCGAGAGCTCTATCTTTCCTCTTACCATTATGGTCAAACACGGTGATGTTCAATGGCTCAGATAAAGTTTTAACAGTAATATAAGTGGTTTCATTCCAAGTTGGATGGTCGGTGTCCTTCTTGACCGAAGTTTTACCCAATTCTTCCTTGAAGAAACCAAAGGTCAAGTAAGGGTCTAAGGTGTTACCCACGGTAGAGAATCCCTTGATGTTAGAAGCCTTCCTGGCCTTGATGGCAAGAACACCTACGGCAGAGTCTAAGGCATAACCAGCGACCAATTGTTGGACGTTCAATTGGAAAGATAATGGAGTGTAAACAATAGGACCAACGTATTTGTTGACCATTTCATTGATGAAAGGGAAAAGACCTGGAATGGACAATACTTCCCAGTTGAAAATGGTATCACCCAAAAGTTTGGAGACAAAATCAAATTTGATAGGTTCTAACAAAGCAACATTAACAGTGTCAATATGAGGGAAAGCAGTCATCATTCTCATTCTAACTCTGATAGAGGCTTTGAAAGAAACGTCAGAAACAGAGACAGGAATGGTAATACCAAAAAGACTGGCTTTAACAACAATCTTTTGATTGACGTTATTTTTCATTTGTTTGGTGTTGGAGTCAGCTAAAGCGTTTGGAGTAAAGGAACAAGACCAGTCCATAACGACCACGTCATCGTCGGTACCTCCCAAGGTTTTGACGGCATCGATTCTTGGTGGTTTAGTACCTGCGGTGAAACTATCAATCCACAAGGATTTGATGAAAGCAGGAGCGGGAGAGTCAGCCAAAACCTTGTTGACTTGATCACAGACAATTTGAGATACAGATGGTTCCAAGTAATACCAGAATTTTTCCAAGAAAACGTTACACCAATCCATGGTTTCATAATCGTTTTCAATGGACTTGATAGAGAACTCTCTTTGAGCCTGTTCTCTCAAATTAGTCCTATATTTTCTAATGGAAGTACGGTACAAGATTGAAAATACAACCATGATAACAAAAATTGGGGCCAAAGAAAATCTAAACTTACCCACGATCCAGGATAAGATAGCGGCAGCAAATAAGTAACCGACATTGTGGTACCAGTCACCATAAGCGGCAGCTGGTAAGTATTGGTCGAATATAGAACTTTTACTCAATAAATCCACAATTTCATCTTCGATGGTTAAAGAATCTTTTTCATTTTCCCAATGACCAACTTCTTTCCAACCTCTGTAAGTGGGGTCAACTGGTTCTCTTGGTGGAGGCTTTTTGACGGCACCGGAAGTATCGAAATCTTCACTGGGAGTGAGTTCGAATGATTCGACACTGGCTCTACCATCACTGGTGGTTTTAGTACCAAGCCTCGAGCCCCCAAATGACCTGGTGGTGGTTCTTTTTTTGAGAGCTTCTTCTGAAATTGGAGGTGGTTGCTTTGACAATTCCACCTGATCAGGGGGATTGATCACTTCATTAGGCAGAACTTCCTGAGTCTATTGGTGTTAGTATTCAAAAACATTTTTTATTGGATCGAGCAATGAATGAATTATAATTGCACAAGGCTGTACAGGGGTGGCCTCAATGGGCTGTAATCAATGACATTTGACTCAATCTGGTACCAGAATGATCCAATTGACACATGATCCTGCCATTGGTATCACGGAATGCTTTTTTAGACATCAATACATACATTTTCAGCCATCTTTATCTAGGCAATAATTAAAACTCTGCAGAAAAAGAGGTGTTGATAGTGAAATTTTGTTTATGCAGTCGGTCAAAAAATTTCAGGAACCGCAATCCAAGATGAAATTTCAATAGGGAAATAAAGTGTCGTGTATATATCGATTGTTGCTAAATATATAAATTAGTCTAAAGTAACTGGATCTTCCCAGCTACCTGAGCCTTGATGGTTGTCGTTATTAGGAGTGGGGTCATTATGAGTTGCAAAGGAAAACCTGCGTTGTGTTGTACTTGTTTGAGGGTGTAATTGGCTCTGAAATTTCTGGTATGATTGTTCAAAGCTGTCGTCAGATGCGATGTCTGGGAACGGATCATCACTTTCAGTCTCTTCGTCATCGTGGGTATTTCCGTTCGATGGCTGTGAAGGCGGTTTGGTTATAGAGACCAATTTGAAGAAACTGGGGTCTTGTTTTTCTGTATTGAGGTGAGATGCGGTAGATTCAGCCGTATTATCATCATCGTCATCACCTTCATCTTCACCCTCCTCGATCTCTCTTTCTGCCTCTTCTTCTCGGTCTCTTTCGGGCAATTCTTCTTCACTTTCGTCTGATAGCACAATTACTGCATCGTCATCTGAGTCGCTTCCGCTCTCACGGGTTTTAGGTTTGGTGTTACTTTGAACTGTTTCCTCATTGACTATTCTGTATTTCACCATATCTCGTAGTTCAATACGATTGATGTCCATAGGAGTCGTCTTGACAAAGTAGTTGAAAATATCTGATATGAAAAGTTGGTTGAGGAAGAACGACCGGTTGCAAACAGGGCATTTATACATGGGGAAGTGATGCTGGCTATTATTTACAATGCCATTTCCCTGGGCCTGTGGCTTTAATGGGTTGAAATCATGAAATGGAGGATGGTACACAAACTCTCTTTTAAGTGCCCCAATATCCTTCAGCTGGCTTGTCAATTGATTATTTTGTTTCTTCAACTCATTGCTCTTCTTTATGAGGTCTTTTCTTAAGGCCATTCTGATGCCGGATGGTAGGTGGTTGAAAAGGCAAAAGTTGTCGAAGTCAAAGCATTCGAAATGGGAGCATAATACTGATTTGATTGGTAATTTGATCTTGGTAGCACTTAAAGGGTCTCTCAAGGTGAAAATGATTTTTTCAATCATTTCCAATTCTTCGGCAGTTTCATGTAAGAGCCCTAGTTCCCGCTTGAGGATCATTATGAGGTTGGGGGGAATGGTTCTATACCCAGGTTCACCCGAATCTGCTGAATCTGTGCTCTTGGATGGAGGGTGAGGCTCTCGAGAGCTTGATTCGGTCTTTACCATTGAATTCAACTCGGTGGGGCTCGAAGGATGTTTGTTGTAGGATGGGGTACTGTTAGTGGTTTCCAGAATCTCATTGGTTTGACCGGCTTCATGCTGGGGACTCGAAGTCAAAGTCTTATCTCTGGACTCGAATGGGGAGTTAGCCCGCCTATACTTTTCGGGAGAATAGTTTAAAGTCACAGACATAGTCGGTGGAGGAGTGGGTAGGTCCAGCGACTCACTAAGAGCCTTTTTTAACTCATTATCGAGCCATAGTAGATCAGGGTCGATATCTGAATCTTGAGGGTTCTCGAATTGACGTAAAGTTTCTTTGGGGAGCCGGATCTTGACCATATATTTTGCTATTATCGGCGTACTCCCTCGGTTGTCACTGGTAACAGACAGTGAATACACCGTGACATTGTTCGAAGACCTTTTGGGGATCTTAAGCTTTATGGTGGGGCCCATGGTGTATGAGTTTGGCCTTCCAGCTGGTGAGTGGGTTCGCTGCTTTTTCGGCCCTCACTGATGAGATAGTTAAGGCTGCAAATAATCAGTCCATGAGCTCACGGGTGGATGTTTTGCTCTACACTCTTATACACACAGAGCGATGGCTTGTTGGACTTGCTTTTTCAAACCCTGGTAGTTTCGTAAATGATGAAACCCTTCTTCCAAATTTTCTTTCTCGAAATTGTAAATAGCTCATGCCGCTTCTGCTGCCTGTTCTGGCAGACGGGTGGGCGCCCGCAATAAGACTCTAGTGCTCAAAGTCTTACCCAAGCACTGGACAGAGGCCAGGAGTTACACATGACCAATAGATTCTCGATGTAAAAGTTCCACTGGGAATTTTGGCAAATGAAATGACATGGAAATATTCACCAAAACTTTGACCGAATAAAAAATCTACAATAGAAGTTTAGGCTTTTTGTATTGTGGTTGATAGGTCTGTGGCGACCATCGTTATTGACATCGTATCTATATACAAGAAGTTCATAATTTTTAAAAAATAAATAGATAGCTGGGATTAAACCCATAGCCGGTGACTGTGCTACTGCTCAAGTTGAAACTCAATTGAAGTACCCAAAATATCAGACATCTCTCTCGATAACAAGTCGGTAAGATGGTCGTTGTCTCTCAAAGAAGTCCACTTCCCTTGGATCAAGTCGTATCTATTAGGTCCGGTGATAGGTGAGCTCAACCAAATTTGCTTGTTAGGTGGTTGTCTATTAATGACATAGGTACCTTTGGGGGTATTCAACGTCAACACCCCTTGAGATAAGTCGAAGTCTATCGAATCATGATCTTCTGAGATGATGTCTAATTCGTCTCCCAAATCTTCCAAGTAAATGTTGGATACCTTATCGTATTGCGAAGAGCTAAGTTGGTCGATTTTGGAGTCGACTTTCTCTCCCAATCTGTCGGTGGCATAGGATCTGGTAAATACCGGGGAAGCAAATGGCTGAAGTGGCCTTATGCCTGTGACTCTCTTGACCAAGCAATTTGCGACCAATCTACTTGGGGTCTTACAACTTCTGATAGCTTGCCTGAACATGGTGCGATTGATTTGTCAGTTTAATTTTTTATCCGCTCTCAAGAGTTTTGGCATCTCGCTGTGGCTGCATGTTTCACCCATTGAAGCTTTCGCTTGAATTGTGAGGATACCTAGTCCGCTCATTATTGACCCAATACTACTGTTCCACCATTGAACTATTTACAAATCTATTATTACCACTATATACATCGTAACTACTAGAGCTCCTAGGATTATTATCCGACCTTCCGCACAGATTTGAATTTTTCAAATTAATTTTTCACTGTCACCATCATGTTCTTTTTACTTATATTTTTAACCATCGTGTTAATTGCAGTGGTGATTGCATTGCCCTACTTCATGAACTTGGTTGAATATACTTACGAAAAGAAACCGGCCAAACCCACCAAAAATACTCCACAAGAACCTGATTATTCGTCTCAAAATTACGGTTACACTCCACCAGATCAACAGGTTAAAGAAGAATCAAAAGCTAGCACTTCGGGTATCAGAAAATTTACCGCCGATGACGTTCCAATCAAGTTGAAGATCAATCAACCACATATCAAAAGAAGAAGGGACAAGTTGGATGTCGACTCTAACCCCAATAACTATGATTACGATTTGGATGACATAATAAATGAAAGAGATGACGTTCCAGAGGAGTCATTCACTCAACCATCCAAAGAACCAACTCCCAAGTTTTCCCGTGAAATGGTGTAGACTTCTTTCAAGAAGCATAATTTCAAATAAGTAATTTCATTTTTAATAAATAAATCACTATGTGAACTCTTTTTCCTAAGCGACCGGATATCCTCTTTCAAATTTTGAAACATCTCATTGACTCGCCGGTCCAACGGTGAAATTAGTTTCGTCAAGTTGACGATGAGACGGTCAGGAAGCTTCACGAACTGGCCCTGGAAGTCGTTAATGGTCTGGTCTTGTTTCAAATCGTAATCGAAGTTGTAAACCTTTTCAAATTGCAGTATTAACTCTTCCAATACTAAAAATGCTTGATGAGGCTCGAGTTTCAGTTGCAAAATTGTGTTGAAGCTCTTGGTTGTCACCGGAAGATCAAATGCTTTTATATCGTTGATCACTTCCAAGGCCCTGGTGGGATTGGGGTTTACCTCACTGTAATACCTCAAGAACGGTGTAAATGTTTCGATATTGGGTACAATAGCTATGGGATCCATCGTCACGATTGCACTCAATTGATCGTAATAGGTCAAATATTTGTCATAAAGCTGTTGGTCATTAGTCGTCATATACTTATAAATTTGTTCGAGCCCGCTAATAGGTTGAAGCGTCTGATATATCTCTTCGGCTGCTTGAATCTGACCCAAATTAATGTATCCACTCATGATTTCATTCAATAATGTGATGTCGGCCGAAACATTGATTTGTGATATCACCTGGTCGAATTTTTGTTTGTCGGGGAAGTCTTGGGAATAAGCCTTCAACAAGATCTTGAACGAGTCCCGGTTCGGCTCTAGTCGTTCGATTATATCAGTGAAGATATCAGGTCTTCTTTGTATCCTACTCAAATTAAGCATGTTGTTCAATGACTCGGTGGTAGTTAAATTTAACGATTTATATAAGTCAAAGCTTAATTCATTCTCTTCGAACTTTTCTTTCCTCACCACTTCAAATGCCTGCTTGACCTTCTGACAGATTTCATACTTATCTTTGAAAAAAGTGTAAAATAAAAATTGATCTTGTTCTTTTATTGATACGGGGAGATTGTTGATTTTCAAATCAGAGAATATCTTTCCTAGCTGCAGCAAATACTTCTGACGAAGTTTCCTCAGCCTCGCATACCCATGTAATAGCGGTATCGGCTTACTATCAAGACTCAAAAGTCTCAGGGGACGCTTAAATTTGGGATTTTGAAGGAAAACGTCTAACAAATCATTGAGATGATGAGGCTCTATGGCCTTTATGTTTGTGTGGGAATATTCCCGGTAGATCAGATCTAGTTTAACCGAATGTCTTTTATGGTTCAAAAACAACGAGTGGGAGTCCGAATAAAGTACCTTGAGTAAATTCAATGGGGTCTTAGCGTGATAATGCAGTAATAATTTGACTCTCTTGTTTTTCACTTCAGTAGTATCAGCAGCAGCAGGATCCAATTTAGAATAAAGTTGGTCCGGTGGTGCCACCAAAGCCTTACATAGCCTATCTTTGTTGACACTGACAGCCTTTTTAACATTGGAGACCAATGGGATGCCCGATTTCGCTATCCATTCCATAAATTCACTCCTATCACTATAGTATTACACTTAACCTGCTTGTCGCAGTAGACTGAAAAATTTAAAAAACCTTGAAAAATTTTCCACTAACTAACCATGAAAATACAGAATCAAGCCACCAATGTTCTTGAAAGAACGTCAGCATACTTGAAATCAGGTATATTGAAGAATAAGCCTGCCTGGTTTGATGTTGTTGCCAACCACCCTCCAGCAAATGACTTGACCAAGTTACCAAAAACTATTCTCAATTCATCGTATAATGATCCTATATTAAAGAAACTCGGAACTAAGACTAGATTAACTAACAAAGAATTGCAACATAAGAATAACGCCATTCACAGAGTGCCTAAGTTGAAGTTTGTTGAAGACGAATTAAGAAATTTATTCTATAAAAGACACCCATGGGAGTTCTCTAGACCAAAAGTCTTGATTGAAAATGATGGTAATGATAATATATACTGTGACTGGAGTCACATGGTCCAATTAAACAAACCACTAGATGGTGAATCTGTGGTCCAAAGAACCATATGGCTTTTGAAGAATTCCGAAAAAAATCTTTTTGAAGCTTACGATCAATCCAGATTTGAATTCTATAAATTAAGAATGGAAGAAGAAATGCAAAGTGTAGTTAGTAAAGAAGAAAGTACTATGGTAGGAGCCGTTTACGCTCAAACTCACTTGGAACATGGTATTGAACAAGAACAAATTTTCATAGACGAATGGGCTCATTTGGCAGCTGAAAAGACCAAGGTCAAGAGAGCCAACATGTCGAGCAGAAACTCTGGTGTTAGCCAAGAAGCTGAACCATCTATTTTCGAAGACGACTTTGAAGTTGAAGTGGAAGCAGAAGAGGCTGTTGAGACTGAAAAAAAGAGTATTAATTAAGTGGGGACTCTGCAACCCTTGAAACGTAAGAATTATGTACATAGATAGAATCTTAATGCAATATATATATTTGTATATCTAAAATAGTTAACAGTTTAATGGTGTTCTTCATGAGGTTTGGCGGTCAATTTTTCATATCCAACGTAAACCACAAATGCAGCTAACCCTATACCGAAACCTGGGAATGCACCTTTGAATCTGTTGAACCGACTGAATTGTCCTTCATACCTCCAAGCATCTCTTTTAGCCCATGGATTACCACTCATTGTAATATAATTTGATTGACTTTTAATTGGATACTTTACAAAAGAAATGTTGGTCGCACCTTTGATGGAAAAAAAAACTTTCATGCATCAACGTCTATTTTTTATATAAGCATTTGATGGTGCGTCCACATTTACATACTTAATTATTCAGTCTTTGGTTTCTTTGCAAACATTGAGTCAATTGAACCTTTACCTCTTTTGACCGCTTTGGTAGTTTTTTCGGTAGCTTTCTTGTTCTTGTCTTCAAATTTCTTTAAATGTTCTGCCCGCTCTTTGGCTCCTTTATTTGACAATTCAGTTGACTTTTCTATGAACTCTTTGTCATCTTCTGATTTACCTTGTAGCCATTCAAGAAGTTTTATTTCTTCTCCATACACCAAATCATCTTTGTCGGAGCTGGGAGTCTCTAAAACAATGGGCACGTCATGCAACTTTTTGTTGTTGGCAATGATCCGGAATGCTTCGAGCCCTAAAAATCCATGACCAAGATTTTGGTGTAAATCTCTATTGGCGGCTAATGGAGCTTTGGAATCGTTCAAGTGGATAGCGCTTAAATACTCCCAGCCGATGATTGATTCAAACTGTTGCCAAAACTTTTCAAACGTTTCTACCGTACGTATATCGTAACCAGCGGCAAATGTATGACAAGTGTCTATACAAACCCCCACTCTTGTTTTGTCATCAACCATATCAATAACGTCCTTAATGTCCTGTAAGTCGGACCCAATCAAGCTTCCGTGGCCAGCCATATTTTCAATCACGATCTTGACAAACTCGGTTTCTTTTATGGCATTATTGATGTTCTTAGCTAAACGAGCCAACGCTTCTTTATGATCAGAATCAAGACTGGAACCGGGGTGGAAATTGTACAACCCAATGTCCAATTGCTCACATCTTTTCAACTCATCCACAAACGATTCGTAGGCTTTCTGTTCCTTCTCTTGATCAGGGTTGGCCAAGTTGATGAAATATGTCCCGTGGGGAAGAATGTCAGTCCTGGTATTGTACCCAAATTTCTCACAGTATTCTTTGAATAGGTTAGCTTCTTCTTCCTTTATGGGAGGAGATACCCACTTTCTAGGAGATTTTAAGAACAAAGCGAAACTATTAGCCCCAATGTTCATGGCATTGATCACCGAGTTCGATACACCTCCAGTGGTGGAAACATGGGCACCGAATTTGAACGGGCTCAGCGAATCTCTGGTGTATTTGAACGATTCAGGAATTTTACTCTTGGGAGCTTTTTTCGCTGGCTTCTTGGCGGTGGCTGACTCAGCTTTGACCTCTTTGGCGACTGCTCCAGCTGCTTTGGCAGCGGCTCTGGGGATTTTAGGTGGCATTTGCAATTGAAATATTCAAAATTCACTTTTACTACGCGCTAAAGTCTAATGACCGTATAAATTAAACCCTACTTATTCATTTATCCGTGAGAGCAAGAGCTTTGGATAAAATTTCATCCGTGCCAGCTTCATACCTCCATGCTGCAGAATCAGAGAACTTTTCTTTAACCATTTCACCTTTGGTCAATTTTTCCACGTCGATGAATTGGTCTAAATTCTTCGCTACCCTCACCTCTGGATCACAGAGCGACATCACTGCTAGTAACGTAAAATATGCATCATTGCCCGCGTTATGGAGGAATCCGTGAGGTATATCCAATAGCCTCAATATTCCCCTAAGCGTACCACCCCTACTTCGAGAAAGTGCATATAACTTTTGGGAATCGACTATCTTGACGTCCTCGGGTATTTTGATTCCTAAGCTTCTTAACCATTTGATATCTCCCTGGATTTGGTGCCCCACAAACGCCCCGTTTCGGCTGATAATAAGCTGATCTATTACTTTGCTCATGATATCTCGGGCACCCTCTTCTGTCACCACAAACGATTCTCCCCCCATGAATCGGGCTTTATTGTCGGGACAAAACTTGTGGTTGTGGTACTGCTTGTTCTTTTTGATGATTAAATGACAATTACGGATTCTAGGCACCGCAGAGCACTGCAGGTTTGCTGGATCGTAGACGGATATCCCAATTTCGGTGATTTTCTTCAAGTTCCGTTCATATGCTTCTACGTCGAAGGCTACTAATGGACTTTCTCGGAGGTATACCGTCTGCATCGAATCTTTCAAAGTATCTCTAACTTTCTCTTCGTTAACACGCTCTCCTAATTGGAGATTTTCGAAATATTCCCGCAACTTCTTTTCATAAATCTTCAGATTCAACATTCGTACACTGGAGTGAAAGGACCTTGTTATCCTCATCTGTGCTATAGGGAATAATTTGAGTGGCATAGTGAAGGTTTATGACAATTAACGTTTTTTTCGCATCGCTTATTTTAGGTGGGATTCCTTATCTATTAAAACGGCGAATAATATGTCCTATATGTTACGTTAAATCTCTCCGGCAATTGCTCGAATTGACCCGGTAGAACTATCATATCACATCTTCTTACGGCCGAAAAGTCGAAGTTGACTTGCTCTTTTTTCTTGTTGACATCGGTACAGTCAAGCACTTGAAGACTCGCAGGTAACAAGATTAAATCTTCTGATAAGAATTTAGGAGGCTTGAAATACACGAGGTCCAGACCAGATAAATCTAAAATTCGAGACGTTTCCTTCACGTTTGACTCGAATGGCGAAACGGGGAAGATCAAATTTTTCAATCGCTTAGGGTAATTAGTGAAGAGAATATCAGGAATACGGTAACTATCAATGCAGCAGTACTCTAGATTGTCCAAGCTGAACTTCAATTTCCGAGATTCGTCATCTTCCATCGAGACGTGTAGGAACTTAAGACTATTCAATGGAGGTATGGTATATTCGTTTTTGACTCGAATCAATTTCAACCCCATCAAGTTTGGAAGGTATTGACTGAATGTGGAGAAGAAGTCAAACTCCATTTTGGTGGAGGTCATTTCGAAAAACATGAGGGTTGGTGGAAGGTAAATGGTTGGTGACTTATGGGAGAAGGTGGAGTATTTAAGCTTGAGGTCCTTCAACTTCGAGTTGAATTCAATATTCTCCACCGAACTTTGGTTTATCTCTAAGTAGACGACATTCGGAGGAACTTTGAAATTGACAATTGGAAGGTTTGCTGCTTGGAAAGAGAGGTTCTTCAAGTTCTCTAATCCATTCGGATTTCTTATTAACGAACAACTCGATATGCTTTCGGTAGCTAATGGCGGGTCTAACGAGTTGGCTCTATCCCATATAAGTTCCTTAACCTGCAATCGACTCAAATCCACGTCGGACGAACATGACAAGTGCAACGAGTCCAAGAAGGTGGGAAAATTGTCGTTTGAGATGAAAAGAAAATTGTGGCACAACACTTTCAATTTCTTCAAGGTCAAGGGAAAATTGAATTCGGTGGAAATATCTCCAAACATGGAGATCCTTAAACTATCGAGATCCGGTAATTCTACTTTGTAAAGAAATTCCGGGTATGGTCTAACCAATCCAAGAATTAGGTGCTTCAAATTTACAAGCTTTTTCAAAAGGCACTGGTCGGTATCTGGGTCGAACAAGCGAGATAATACCACACTTTCTAGGTGCAAATTCGTAAGAGTTTGACAAAGGTTTCCATCTATAGCAAAGGGTAACTCTAAGTACTCCAATGTCAAACTTTTGAGGTAGCATTTGTTCAATTCATCGTAGATAAAGTCTTGAACTCGGTTGATTTTCAAGGATTTGAGACGAGGAAGTGAATCAAATTTGCACTGATCCGATTCATAAAGGTGAAGAGTCTCGATATGCTCTGATATGTGTGATGTCAATATTGAGACTCGGTGAAAATGGTCGATTCCCATCCCGTCCAATCTTTCATCGAATGCAGATGTTGCAATCGACAATTCTTTCACGGTACGAGGCAATGAGCTCAAATCGTACACTTTCCTGTAATTACCATTGGGTTGGACCGACAAGTGGATAGGGTGGCAAATGATATTCTTATAATTATCCAAACTCTTGATCAGCTCTCGTGGAAGACGTAGATCAATTGTGCCCAAATCTGTGTTTCTGAAAGGCTCGAGAAATTGGTCCAATTGATGCAATGACCGGAAGGGCAAGTGGTTCAAGTGCTTGAACTGATCCAATCCTCCGTTGCTGAATCCGAGAATATCACAACAAATTCTGTAGTCCGTAATTGATGAGCCTATTTCACTAAGCTCGCTAGTTTTCTTCTCTATACTATTTATGGATTCAAGATCTTGAACATATTGATTATCGTAATGGATATCAGATAGAACTTGAAGCTTTAAAATCAATGGCAAATAATTGATGATTTGGGTCTGAACTTCGAATGGTAACGTCTCCATGGTCCCTGGACAAATGGTTTACCCCGGTGTTTAGTGTCTACCCTGCAATAGGAAACTCCTGAAAATTCGCAGTCGGTGAAGCATACCCCACGCATTACGCAATGTCGTCTATAGAGTCCCGAATAGATCAACTTAAGCATGATCCGAGCGAGTCCGAGGTATATTCATGCTTGAAGTACTTACTTGACCAAAAGTTGAACAGAGTGGATGCATTCAATTTAACGCTTGTGGTACTTGACTACACTGCTCCGCAAATTTTCAGTGTGGTGGATGAGAAGGTGCAGCTGCTTATTGTACGACTGCTTAGGTCCATCTCCGGGATAGGAGGGCTTGTCAACAAGATTCAATATAACATCAAGAACACTGAGCTGCATGGCTTGGCCCAGACATACATCGACGTTTTGGTCAAGGTGTTAGATGATTCGGTCTTAACATGCTGCCATTCGCAGTCAGGCATGGAGAAGAATGAGTTGAATAAACTATTGTTCAAGGGTCAGTGTCTCTCTGTGGTTAAAGAGGGAATAGTGAAAGGGCTTGTTGTCGAAGAACAGTCTCCCTTGTCTTCCACCGATGCGTATGTGACCTACTTGACTACTCTTTTAATGACCGACAATGTGGCAAGCGATGACTTCATAAAGTACCTTCAATCGGTGCTTTCTCTCAACGAATCAAGCTACCTATGGGTATTTGATGTCGTCTTCACTGTGGAAAGTTGGCCTCTATTCGCCGACCATTTTGTTGGTATGAAACCATTTCAAAAACGGTCTGTTGCTCCACTCCTATTGCTGTATATATCTAAGAGAAACTTTCTTGAGGGGGGAGCCGACAGAATTCAAGCAGCTGCCAACTTACTCAAAAACTGCTTCGGGGATACCTTCAACCAAAACTTTGTTGAAAAAGTGATCCGGCAAGTTGATCACCATCTCAATTCATTAGTGTCTATTCTTATACACTGGGACGCAGTTGATACCTACGACTTGATACGAGGCATACTTAAGATATGGTGTGACGGTTCATTTATCAAAACCCAGAGCATTGCAATTCAGGAGTCAATGACACACTTTTTAATCCAATCGGTTCATCTTCTAGATCCCACGATTGTGCAAAAGCTCTTGGGCGGCATTGAGTTTTTGGACGCTATTTCTACTAGGCTTGGTTCGTTTTCTGACGCTACCAAAACGTTTGCTGTGATTTTCGCCAACAAAGTCTGTGATCTTGGTGGTAGAGAGAGAATCTTTCTGATGGACGGTATAACAGACTATGGGCATCTCTTGAATTCAGACACATATGTCACAACTCTGAAGTCTTTTGATACAGAAACCGCCTGGCGTATTCTTCGGATGCCAAACGTGATAGAAGCAGAAGAGAAGGAAACGAAGATAGCTGGAGCCGTAGCACAATTGAATCTCAATAAAACTTACAAAGACTCTGACGATGAGAGTTCTGAGGATAGTGATGATGACGACCCTTCTATCGCAAGAAGAACGAACCTCTCATCTCCCATCTACGTAAGACAATTGATTGAGTACTTGAGCGTGAATAAGGAGCACCCTCAGGCGTACGATATGATCAAATTGGCCCTCCAATCCGGACCTACTCTCGTGAGGCAAAAAGCCAATTTTGGTGTGGAATTGGAAAGAGATGCAACCAATCTTCTTCAAGTCCTCGTAGGATTGGACAATCATTTTCAAGAACGTGAGTTCGATGATTTGAAACTCAATAGTTTGATCTCAGTCCTCGTGGGAGCGCCCTCCAGTGCTGTAAAACTTTGTAATATGTTAGGAACAGGTGATTATTCACTTCAGCAGAGAGTTATGATACTATCAGCATTATCGTTAAGCGCTAGAGACTTAAGAGGGTACCGTGATGAAGTTGTAAAGAAGTCATACAAGGAAAAGCTGTTTCCATCTAAACAATTACCTCCACAATTACATGCCAAATATCTTGCGATGGAGTATAAACAGCAAGACCGAGCCCTCGAACCCGAGTGTTTGAGGGCTGCACAACTAGAAGTCCAAGAGTCATTGATTAGAGAGGAAGCAGAAGAAGCAAAGGACCAATTACTGGGAGGCAAGATACTTCGTATCAGTAGAAAGATGCAAAGAAAACCAGACCAAATAACTATCAAACCAAGAGTCGAGAATTATTCATCTGTTATAAGTAAAAACTTTTATTTCCCTTTAATTCATTTATGGTACGAGTCTGGAGGTATCGATATAGGACACTATTCTCCGGTCTTAATAGGGCATTATTTGAAAACTTTGACTTTGATAATGCATTGCTCCATATCTTCGACTACTCACAATGACATGATAAGAGAATTTTTAATAATTAGTAACATGGTGATAAAAAAAGCCTATTATGATCAACTTCAAGTGGTAGAAGCCATAGTGACAGGAGTTCTCTTGATTTGTGACACCTCTGATGAGCAACAATTGGTCATAAACTTCAGCAATAGCATAGTTCCTATACAAGTTTGGTTGATGACTGGGTTTAATCAAATTATAGACGAGCAGTTGAAGAGTCTTTGTGCCGGGCTTTTACTTCGGTTGACAAAACTCTTTGAAAAGCAAGAGGCTTTCGTCATTGATCAAATGAATAGTATTTATTAAAAACCGAAACCTATAGATAAAGATGCCATAATGTAGAAATTATTCTAACGTTCTTCTCTTAACGCCTCAAGCACCATCTCTTCGCAGTTATGCCCGAGCTGTAACTGTTCCATCAAGCTTTCAAAGTTCGGAATGTCAATAAGAGGGCAAACAGGCTTTTTGGTTTTGGGCTGCCTACTAATTGGGAAGGGATATAAATCATCGAGATGGAATAATACCCGGACCTGTGGATCGGATAATTTCAAGGCCAATAAAAGCGTATAATAAGCGTCGTTCCCAGCATTATGAAGATTGGCGTGTATAATTCCCACCATTTGCAAACAGTGTTCCAACAGCCTTTTCTGTGAAGTTGAAAACTCTGCTATCACTTGAGTATCCACCGTTTTATGGCCTTCGGGGAATTCTATGCCTAGAGATTTGAACCATTTCACATCTCCCCGCAAATCATGACCCACCAAGCAGCAGGGAAAGTCGTCATCCACAAAATATTTCTTAACTAATGCTCGAACAAAGTAAATGGCATCGGACATGGACATGACGTGAGTTGCAATACCGCCAAATGCTGTGGATTTGTCTGGCACAAACCGGCCATTTTTCAACCCAAGATTCTCCCGAGGCCTGATGTGGAAATTTAAAATGGACGGGACCAAAGCGTCTTGTTGTATAAGGGGATCGTAGATGCTTATACCAATCTCAGTTACTTCCCGCGTATCTCTTTCCCAAGCTTCCACATCAATACAAAAAAGTCTGGTCCTTTTACCGAACACATTTTCTACACAATACTTTAAGGTGCCAAAAGCACCAGGATTCTGCAACTTCGGGTGCTTTTTGAAGGATCTGGACAAGTAGCTGTCACATATTTCGTCTATTCGGCTCATTAATTTGATAGATTTTTCAGAGGGTCGCAGATTAAACCTTGATCGACAGGTGCAGTATACAGGACTGATGAAATGCAATCTTATCGTATAAATATAAAGAACGTTATATAGGGGGATGGGATATCTATAAAGCAGTGAACATGGCACTGATACCTAACAAAGAGGTGATGAGCATCACCTTTTTCAATGTGTAATCTCTTTCCGGGACGAATAAGGGAATGTTCCTTGTAGCGGAGGAAGTTTTGTTTTTGGCAGTGTGAGCGGTGCTGGACAGGGACAGAGATTCCCCTGACGAATCAGACGTAGCAGCTTCCCATCTTGACTGGCTACCGGTGAAACCGTATTGATTATAGGTTACCTTGGTGGTGTCGGTATTGTCAGTGCTCTTTTTGGTGGTGGCGGTGTTTGTAGTCATAGTGGAAGGAGTCCACCATTGGGTGGTTCCGGTTTGGTCTGTTGTAGCAGTGTTGGTACCGGTTTTGGTGTTGGTACCAGTGTTGGTGTTGGTACCAGTGTTGGTATCAGTATTGGTGTTGGTATTTGTGTTGGTATTTGTATTTGTATTTGTGTTCGTATTAGTCTTTGTGTTGGCGGTAGTATTTTCTTTGTCATTCGAGTCCGAATCATCAGAGTCGTCAGAGCTTCCGTTATTGTTGGTATCAGCATCAAGACTACCTGATGCTGCCTCTATAGAAGCCGCAAGGTATAAAACAGCGGGAATTGTGACGAGATTGTTAGATAAAATCAAACTCATTTTGGATTCAGGGTTTTATTTCGGAAATTGATAAATCAAACGAAGAAACTTCACTGTTATTATAATAAAGTTCAAATAATTGAATCAGAAAAACATTTCTCTAAGTCCCCTTGCCTTGGTCACCAACCAAGCTAATCCAAGCGCAGAATGTTACTGTTTTGGGTCTTTCTAATGCAGGATTACATCAGGGAATCATCAGAGCTACTAAAAGCTTGAAGGATGGGCTTCTAAACAATAAAGCTAGGGTGCTAATGAAATAATCGAAACATTCAACTTGCCATAATAAGGAAAATCAAAAATAAAAATACCGAAAATCAATTTCCTAATTAGTCAAATCATTCGCAGCTGGATTTACAATTTCCCAGTTCGGTGTCGGTTAGGTGATCAACGCATTAAGAAAGAACAATAACGTTTTATTATATTGTAAAATATTAACATGCTAAAGAATTGAATATGTAATGGATTTGAGCATTTGCACCCGCTATTATATCAGGTGGAGTGGGGTTGTCGGCTATTCACCCCTATTATACTAACCAGTTAGCTAACTCCTTACTTGCAGTTAATCCTGCAGTGTTATTGTGGCCGAGTATATCAGCTAGAAACCTTAACTCTGGTAATAATAAGTCCACATATGTAACAAGATCAATTTTTTGGTATTTGTTGGACACAATTTCACCAAAAGCCTCGAAAGTTTTTTCCTTCGTATCTTGTCCTATCGGTAATTCAATTTCTTGATCACAAGTGCTTTTCAATTGACAGATTTTTTCGATCAATTGCTCTATTATACGCCGATTTTCCGTACCGTTGGAATTGGACAAAGATCTGAGATATTTGACAGATTCGAGGTCAATTTTCCTCTTCAAGTATTTTTGATTTACTCTTCTCGTCGGATTTTTGAAGAAGCTGTCCTCATGATCGGAATCGTGCATTGGTGGAGTTAAACTTCCATCCATGAAAGACCTGAACCCACCGTATGGCCTCTCTTCAGAAACGTGTGCTGTTAAAACCTTGTAGTCATCACTGTCGTTCAACCAACTTGGCATGTAAGAGAATAAGGGGATTTTCAAAGTGTTTTCGTTGTTTAGGTTAAAAGTGTCAAAATTGAATTTGGATAACCTCAAATTCAAATTGAGAAGAATGTTCCGTTCACAATTGGCTGTAACACTGGACAAGCAAATTTTCAAGTTGGAAAAGTTTTTGATCTCTATTAATCTACCATCAACTTCTATTTTATCGAACTCGACAATTTCTCTCGTACCAATGATTTTCAGGAAATCCAACGATATGTTGGGTAAACAAATTTGATGGTAATGTGTTTTAAGAAGCGTCAAGAACTGAGAGGAGAATTCTTCGAAAGTGTCGAACCTCAATAACTGAGAGCCGTATGGTATTCTCAAGACGTCGTTGACCAACGAAGGCTTCAAGCAAATTTTATGCCCAAACTCGAGAGCCGGAGTATATTCCTTGCTAATTTTGAAGAAATCGATTGAAATCTGTTTTTCGTTGTCATTTAAAACGTCTTTCAACCCATCTTCAATGATTGCCAACCTCTCGTTATGAATGACACCTGGTGAGTAGGTGTTTGCATTAATAATTATCAACTTATTGAGATTTTTGGAACCTGACTTTAAAAATGGTGCCAAGCTTCTACATTTCTCTAAAGTAATATCAAGCTCATCGTACTCACTGGTTAAGATTAGCTGATCTAAGGAATCATAGTTCGATTGCACTTTCACCTCACTGTAAATCGAGTCCCAACCTGACCAGTTGGGTTCGACGCTACAGATGAATGAACCTTTTCTTGATGGGACTCCAGCTCCATTAATACCAACAAATATCAAACTCAATCTATCAATGGATCTCAAATTATTTCTGACTGAATCCAAGAAATCGATAATTTGCTTCCTATATTCTTCATTCAGCAACCCAGTGCTGTTGAGCAAAGTGATGGAGATGATAAGGTTCAATGGCAAGATTTCAGGAGATGGAATTGACTTGACCAATAAGGATTCTGGAATTTCCAAGTTATTCTCAACACAATTTTGCAACCTTAGAATTTCGATTGGTAAATTGGAATAGTTTTCTTTGATTGAGCCCCATCCATTCACAGTCAACTGGTGCAAAGATGTTTCTTCGATGAACTGGTGAGTCAACAATTTGTGAAAGTAGTATTGCAACCGACTAACAATTAATGGCATGTCGGAACAAAGTTGCAATTCAGGAATGGCTTCGTTGTTTAAAATCAATCTAACCCCACTGACAAAGCCACTCATATCAGCAATATCTTTAGTTATGGAAATTTGGCCAATCAAGTTTTCTCCCTTAATATCGATTAATATTAAGGAGGTTTCAAATAATAGTGCTCGTACCTTATCCCAACTGTTTCCATCAGTACTTATATCTATGATCTCAAAAATGATCAAATTTCCCAAGTTATTGAAATCAATAACCCTCTCATCGTTAAGTCCAACTAAGTTATTCAAGATGTTGAATTTGAATTCTTCAAAGATCTGGTCCTTTATCAGAATGTGCTTTTCGTCATTGACGCAATTGAAGAATTTGGGTGGTTCTACATTAATAAGGTAATTCACTTTATGATCTTCATTTCTGGAATCTTGCTTTACCTGTATTTTGGAATCTTCGAACTCGTTTATGAATCTGACTTTCGGTTTCATCAAATTGTCAAATATGTCCCGGTCCAAATTTTTGTTGAAAGATGATCTTGGGGATAATAGTTGTTGCTGCTGTATAGGAGCATGTGTAAAAGATTTTGTGGTTTTGGCTACAGAAGGTTTTTGCTGTAATTCCAGTTTTATACTAACTGGTGGTTGCAATTGTGATATATGGGTGAAATCTCTTGATTCACTCAATGGATCAGGTATCATTTGATCGGAAGGAGTCATTGGAATATCTGTAGGTCCAAAGTCTGGAGTTTTCAATTGAGGCCTCTCGCCCAAGTACGTTGGTTGTTTCAAGAAAGCAGAAGTTTCGGAACATGCCTTGCATGTGAGAACATTATTTATGAAACAATCTCTATGACAAATATGCTGACAGCTCAATTCTAGCAAATCTTCAGAGATGTAGAACTTGCAGATAGTGCACACATTCTGTGGAGCTTTGGTATTCGTAACTGGAAATGGGTGAGGTAATGATTCTCGATGAGACGAATTGGTGTCCAAAACGGACTTTGTGGTATGAAAAGATGAGTTGTCACTATCCCAAGAATCATTTCTATCGAAGTTCAATGACTTTTCGTGAGAAAGGAATGGAAATGGTGCTATTATATACTCATCGTTGGCAGATTTGGTGTTTTCTGGAAAAGCTGACAGTGATAAGCTTAAAGAACTGCCAGTGGAAACTCTATTTATTGGTGGTGGTTGCATCATCAGTTTTATGGAATTGGGAGAGTTGTTCCTATTCGAGAACGACATGTTGATTCAAAATGCTACTTTAATGTCTCGATTAAACTAGATCTTTTTCAAAATCAAGAAATGTATCAATATATATGCCGAGATTCGCCTAATCAGAAAGTGGATGAGCCTAAAGTCTAGATAGGAGTCTAAAATGCAAAAAAAAAAGATGAAACTGAACGTCGGAATGTTTAACGAAGCAGAAATAATTCAGAAATCGGAAATGAAGTTGTTTAAAAGTATCTTTAGATTCGAAAATGTATCAGCGTTAGATCTATTTCCTTTTAGGAAAAAATAATTATTTTTTTAATTTAGGCTAAATCGGTCAGCGATAAAATATAATTTTCTCAATTGGGTTATTTTTTCGTACCCTGTTTCTAATACAATTGGAATAAATATGCTGCATTCCAAAAGGGCTCTAAAAGTTGCAAATATACCTTCAAACCGATACGTTTCTTGATAAAAAATATTTTTCGGTAGTCAAAGACTAAATTTACTGTACCTTTCAGGAATTTCAAAGTTCAGGTCAGCCCTGTTTAACGTGACAAATTCAACGCTTATATTGCACACTATTTTTTTTATTGATTTTAGCGGTCTAAATCTTGGTAGATCTACAAAATAATTTTCTACTATGCGTACAAATCCTTGATATATTAAAGCGGTTGTAAGGGCAGGAATTTGTTTGGTTTTGACCCAACCCTTGATCTCCTGCAATATCACAATAGGATATAGTCACATAACACGTGAACAATAGCACTGTCTAATAAACCAACTCCCAACGGCCCTTTGCTAAATTGTAGATCTTTCAATAAATTATCCCATTTCAGATTGGTTTTGTCCCCTGACAAATTTTTTATTGTTCCTTTTTTATTTTTAACCAAGTTGGGATTTAATTAGTTCTGGTTGAGATCTGACACAATAGGGTTATGATGACGTCGCGGGCAGCAACAAACGAGCGCCTTCTATAGTAAACCTGTTAAAAAGTATTGTTCCAGTCTACACATGTGTGAGAAGCTAGCTAAAGGACACTGAGTACCTTTCACTGGTATGGGTACTTTATGCCTGTCATTACTGCGGTTACTCACAAGAATTACAAGTGTTTTGGGGAAGCTTCTTATTTTGAATATCAATACAAGACGCAACAATAAACGAATTGCAAAACCCAATTTCGGAATTTGGGTAGGCTAACGAAAGAAGATAAAATTTTCGCTAATTTGGGTAGCGTAACATCCTCTTAGCGCTTTACCTGTGGCAACAACCGATCTGCGAGTTTCTGCAGGTTTACAGACCAGAAAAAGCCTCCTGCTGGCGAAGTAAACCTCATCCTGGATTCAAGTGGTTTCAAATAGATATTTGCAACACGGCCTCTGTAAAATACCACCCAAAGATGGGAATATCAGAGAACCTGGATTTTTTGTTGCAGTTGCTTCTGGATGATATATCCCTGGAAGTTGCAAATTCTATCTTGATATTCTACACTAGCTTTATTTTTAGAAGCCAAGCCAGGTGGCAGATTGTGCTAACTGGAAATGGCATTTGTCAACTTCAACTCTCGAAGACCTCTTTTAAGTGGATGTCGCACTTGACATACATTATTTTGTTAGGCATACTCGAACAGTAATCTCTATATACTCCAAATCGAGCGTTTTAATTGCGTCCATTGAAAGCGTCAGTCGATCAAACTAGTTGTTCCCCAGGTCATCCAAACCTATTGCTCTTCACTGCTATCAACCAAGAATACGTTTGCGAAACATTTTTTAGTCAGTCTGAGAACAAAACGTGGCCTTCATTTCTTGCAGACATTTTAGGCAACTCGATCGTTCGTCAGAGATTACAATCTACTTCCTGACTTATAACTGTATTAGGTAGTTAGCATCAACAGTGTGCGATCGGAATTTTGCCCAGTTTAGGCTTCGAATATAGTTTGAGCTTGTTGCACTATCTTCTTTCCTGATCGCTGCCACTTATTGTATCCAACCACAGGATGTTCCATCTACACATATATTTGCACAAGAAGCTTCCGTTCATTAACTTTACATCTTTAAGAAATAAGGAAGTCCTGAACTACAGCGAAAATGTAATACACTATAAGGGTACAGACATGTACGAGTTCCTGGAGTGTAAGGTTTGCAGTCGGCCTGATATGCACAGAATTGACTGGCTTAAACGGTGAAAGCTCTATACGATTCGGAAAACTCGAAAGTTGTATTGTCACGAAACGACCAATTGAAACTATTATCCGGAAATACTAGTTCAGCAGGGCCAGGAGCTTCACATCAAAATGTATCAAACCTTCCAATCACTTTTTTGGTCGACACCCGCAAAACTGCTAGATCAAGGACTCAACTATTGGGGCTAATCAACAATAGGTCGATCGGTGCCTCAGTCTCAGACTCTATAAGGCCGGATGATGTAAACATATTGTCAGCAACTCGAGATTGCTTTATGTCGGCTAGTGGTCGTCATCATATTTTCTAGTACTTAAATAATATTTCACGAAACACTTCTTAGCTGTTACTGTCCAACGAGGGTGAAGAAGATACGACATTTTTTTATTCTACGTAAAAATACGACATCCGTTTGATAGAGGTTTTGACCAACTGCATTAAGAATCGAAGTTTTTACCAAAAAGAATAATTGAACAAGACACGTGAAAATTTGTGGTCCACCTAGTTTGTTGGAGTCTAATTTACGAAATCGATTATTGAAATATCTTGTTGAGTTATTCTTAATGTATTGAGGGATTGGTCTAATTCCAAAAGGAGTAAAATTTTTTTGGGCTACTAATACATTTTTTCCTGTGACTCTTTCGAAAGCACAACTGCACAAATAAGCTCTTTCGCCTAATTTTATTGCAGACGTGCTGATGACGCTAATACCTGAAAGTAGTATTTTTTCCCAAACCGATGAATCCAAGTAGCTGTTAAGAGAAAAATTCCCTGCCCAAGTAAGATCAGTAGCCTACTTTGACACAGCACTATTGTACAGTCAACCCACAAAATAGGCTTAGAAAAAATATTTAGCGATGTGGCTAGCGAAAGTATCTAGAAAAAAGCCAAAAGCGGAACAAAAACTTTTTTTTAAATAATTCGCCAGGCGACAGCTGTCGGTTGTATGGTCATATTTTTCCGTCGTCCCATTATATCTATTGGCGTTAGATCACAAACATCAAATCCTCTCGGTGGCCAAGCTGGCTAAGGCGCGAGACTGTAATGAGTACTCTCAAAGTAATCTTGAGATCGGGTGTTCGACTCACCCCCGGGAGATTTTTTTAACTATGCCCCAATTCAGGGACTAACTTTTTGCAAGTTCAATATTGAGTGCAAACGCAGATGAAAATTTAACTAAAAAGTTCTAATTTTCGCCACTAACACATATTTTTTTGAGGTTTCCTTACCTAAATTTCTCTATTCATTATATACACTAACTAAATTTTTATCTTTTCAAACATCTGTAAAACACAAAAGTAATGTCCCAAAATCCCCAACACCACAAGTATATGCCAAAGATTATGACTTGAAAAGGCGTAATCCACCCACCAAAGAGAGAAAAAGTCTTTGTGGTAGTTCGTTTTAATAGGTTCTTCTGGGAAATGCTTATCTACAATCTCTTTGAATTTGATATTTTCGGAAAGATCGTTGTTGTCATTCGAGCCCTGATCAGATTCACCACTACGGACTCTACGTTCATGCAAGAACTCACTCGTAAGTTCTTCTTCGATTTCTTCCATCTCTTCTTGACCACTTTTCTCATAGTTTCCTTCTAAAACGTCAGATGAATCGTGCTGATGTTTGCAAAACGAGTCCTCATTAATGATAACATCATATCTCCATCTCTCTGGGATCAAGCCTCCGTAAAAGACAACGCCAATCCAATACCAGATAAAGCTCTTGTAGAAAAGAGGGAAGAAGAATTTGAATGTCTTGAAAAAACCTTCGTAAAAGCACACTGAAAATATAGTTGCAACACCCAAGCCCGCCAACCCGACAAAGTAACCAATTCTAATGGACCTGCATTCTGGTTTATCAAAGTAAGGAGACCAATTAAATCCCAAACCACCTGTACCACTAATACAGGAAAAAATGACAAATGTATTTAATAATTTGGGGTAATTGAACAATGAGACGTATTCGACTGCTATGATTGAAGCGGTGATCAAGATCGTTATACCGGTATAGTCAATACAAGCAAAATTATACCTTGTCTCGATTCGGGCAAAACAAGAGTAAGTATGCCAAGTGGTGGAACTAATCAAGCATGCCATAGCACAGAGCAAGAAGAAGTAAACCACTAAATTATCTTTATAAGTGTTTTGCTGGTAAACTTCGGTACTGGGGAAATGTATAAACCATAAATAACACATGATTCCGAACCCAGACAAGTGGGTCCAAATATTCATTGATTCGTTATGGTTGAAATGAAACATCGATTTCAACGTGGTGAAATGATTCAGCGAAAACCGATAACCATTGATTATATACCGATTTTCTCTCCATCCCAAAGGCAACTGGTAGTAATGAAGATACTTATGCTGAGCCAAGTTCAAGGCTTTATTAAAGTTGTAGAACTTGAAAATGTTGAAAATGGATTCATCATTTTGAACCACCTTCATTCGTTTCTGAATCATGTCATCGATATGAATCAATTTCTCGTCAAAGTATTGTAACGTGGTGATAATTTTCTGACTTAACATTTCCTTGGAATAATCAAATGACATATCTGAAGCTTTAAAACTATCACCCGAGAATAAATAATTATACTGATCATCTAAAGTCTTGTAAAGATAGTCCAAATTCAGGACCGACGATTTCAACACCGACAGTTTGATGAACTCTAACCGTTGGTGGATCATGTCCAAATTGGCAAAAGCCTTGAATGATTGAACACTTGAACTGCTTCCTCTCCGGGACCGAGATCGTAAATCATCACCGAGCATGTCAGATTGACCCAAATCGGCCAGGTTTTCAGACATATCACTCACCACAGACAATGGTTCCAGTTCTGAATCTGAGCCGATAGCTGCTGTTTCATCGGCATGTTGTTTTAATATTTCCCGATCTTCAAGTTCTTGTAAATTGCTGAATTTAAAGTACTTCTCGAATTGGTCTAATCGCGATTCGATTGAAGATAAAAAGATATCCAATTTTTCAATTAAAAGTTCTTCATTCAGTTGGTTTTCGGTCTTATGTAACCTGTTTCTGAGACCAGTGGTGATTTCAGACATGATCAAATCAGCCTATGCATAAACGTTTATCGAAAATTTTTATTATCAGTTCGCAGTGTTTCGTGTGTTAACAAACAATCAGGTGTATTAAGTGTAACTAATCTATTTAAATAATATCTTTATGAAATTTTTGTCTTTCTAAGTTTTCATAGTCCCATAGAGATTTCCGTAAAGGTTTGGACATTTTGAATGACGACACAAACTCGTTGTATTGTCTTCTCAAGGATGGATTAACATTCAATTGGTTACCGTCCTTACCGGTGCTATCGAATAAGAAATGTTTTTCTAAATCATGGATATCGGTGAGTTCTTTGGTCAAGTAGTATTCGGTTAAAACCTCGTCATCTGCATCCAATAAGCTCAATGCATCTTCGTCGGTCATAGCTTGAACTTTCTTTAAAATTTTATCTCTATCGTATTCTCCCTCGCTATTCTTTATGTCAGATTCTTTGAAGATTTTGACTACTTGGTTTTGTTTGACCCACAAATTGATTTGGCTGATAAAGTACCATCCGTGGAATTCAACGTTTTCCAATCCATGCTTGTATTCGAAAATCAACCTGTCGGTGATAACTGAAGGAATGTAGACTGGCACCCCTCCTAAAATACTGTATTTCAAGGGGGATAATTGATCTAAGGTGTAGAAGTGCTTTCTTCTATCGTTGTAGATTTCCAATTGATCACTTGGCTCGGTTTTTTCGATACCTACCAATGCATTGTCTTTGTATTCATCTGGAGTAGTGGCAGTTGATTTGGCCACTGCAGTGATATCAATGTAAATACCAGAATCAACATCAACCACCCGAGCATCGATGTGGTTGGATTTGGAACTGATATCACGGTTATGGATGAAAGTACCCACATCAATTAAGTACTTACCATATCCCTCAGATGGGTCTTCTACAATCAAAGTTTGGTTATAATCCCTGGAGAGTCTAACCAATTCACTCATTGGCATCTGAATATCGATATCCAAATCGAACGGGAACATTAAACCATCCCAGTACCAGGATAATAATGGCCCGTGCATGATCCAACTGATTAACCCTTTTTCTTCAGCGAATCTGTTCCAATTTCTTAACAATCTATCCAAAATGATGTTGGATCTGTAATTCAATTCTTTTTCATTCCATCCTAATCTATCGTAGTTCAATGCCCCGTTGAAGAATCTCCAATCGTAATGCCAGCCCCATTCTTTATCACGATTTCTTTCATCATCTATTCTGATGGTGGCCATTTTGAAATAAGTTTGTTCATCAGATTCCTTCTCGATTTGAGAACAATATTTAAGGCTGGAGTAATACATTTGCTCATTTGAAGACAAAACAGTCAAGTCTTGGTTCTCGTATTTGTTGAGCTGCTCAGTGATATTTTTACGAGAATAGTCGAACATGTGTTGGTATAACGTCAATTCTTTACCGGCTTTAGCATCGGAAGATCTCAAGGTTCTGTACATTCTACTCTCATCTTCTTCGTCACTCAAATATTTAGGAACAACTGCTTCTCTCAAACGATCAAACTCTTTGACCGAGTCGAAGGTGATCTCTGAATGTTCTGTGATTTGAGAAATATCAAAGTTTTCGGTTTCAAGGTAATAGTGAATCAATTCCGAGGTGATCAACTTTTCATTATTGGCACTATTGACCTTGAACTCGTATGTACCTCCCTTTTGATTCAAAATAACCACTTTAACCGGCTTGGGTAAATGTTGTGTGAGGGCATAGTTCTTTGCTTCCAATACCCTAAAGTCGTTATAAGGTCTATCATCGTGTGATGAATGGCCGTGGATGACAAACCCGGGTACTTGGTCTCTGTTTCTGAAACCCATTTTGCTGATATCTTCTTCACTGTAATGATTATTGTCGAAACAGAAGTAATCTGGGTTGGGGTTATTGTTGGTGCCCTTTCTCAAGTATCCACAGTTGATTCTCTGGTCCATGGGTTTCTTCAACTCGTCATTCAAGAGCGTCAAGTCCAACCAGTCGACCCAGTTGAACGGTAACTCAATCATGCTCAACTGACTGAGGTCAGGCTTATCGGGGACCGAATCGGTCGCTTTCATTTCCAGCGCCGCCTTGTACTGATTTTTAAGGGCATTCAAATAGATGGCCATCGTAAACCGGGGATCAAAGAATATTTCGTTCTTGTTTAACCAAGACTGGTCATCTTCGAACTTCAAGTCGCCTTTGTCTTTTAAAAACTGCTTGATTTTAATCGACACGTCGGTCTTGGTCAAGCCGGTTTGGGCCAACCAAAACCGGTTCTCAGGGTTAACCTGAACCGTGTTGAACCGTTTACGGACCTGTTTTTCAAAATATGAGTTGCTAAAGAACTGTGTGGCATACCGGTTGGTAGTCTTGTGAATGGAGGAAATGGAGGTGGGATTGTACACGTAGCTGATGGCAAGGAAACATAAGGTGATAAGTGTTATGGCCAAGAAGAATAGCCTCAATAGCCGTTGACTTACTCTTGGAAACATTGCCAGTGTACTGTGATGATGCCCGTGATATTTAGCAGTATTTTTTTTCGCCAAATATATTTCTCGTCTTGATTAGTCGGGGCTGTATGCATTCTACTGCGGCAGTTACTAATTATAAGTAAGGTACAGACGAAGTAGAAAATGCTGAGGCACAGGTTAGAAATTGTTAAAGCCCTTCGCCCTGAGGAAGTAGCTACATGTACTTGTTGAGCATTCATTCGTAATTGTAAAAAGCTTAATATAAACTCTCAGTAATAGTTATATAATTGTTTGTATAAGGTATTCGTGCAACAGATTCTGCAACAGATCTATAGACATTGATATCCTTAAAAAAATAATGATCCTATGTTTGGGTTGACTACATTACTCTAATTTGGAAGATTCGAATATTTGATTCAATTGTTCGACGAGGTACTCATCAAACTTGTCTAGCTCCAGGGTGCCATATTTGAACGATTCGATATCATTAATTCTCTTCTGGAACTCCAAATCCGTGTTGTTAATGTCAAAGTTCAAGTCGGTCAATTCTTCAATATCAAGACCGAAATTTTTGTCATATTCATTCAAGGTATCGTGTAGTTTATCCCAATCCTTTTCGATACTGTGCTCGTCTTTCTCGTGTGCTTTATTTTCGTAATAATCTTTGAACAACTTTCTCTTGGTGATGATTTTATCTATCCGCTCATTGAGTTGTTTAAAGAAAAGGGTTTGGTCTAATGGCTCATTGGTCAAATTCAAATCGAGCTTGACCCGCTCAATATCAACGTATTTCAACCGCAACTTGTTAAGAAAGTTTTCAATCCACTTGATCAAGTTGATGAACAATTCATCTTGATCATTGTTGTACATATTGTGGATGAACCGCCAGAAAATGATGATGTGTTTATCCATTAACTTCATCAATCTATTGAAGATTTCCACCGATGATAACAAGTAAATATCTTCTTCATTCAACTTTATTAATAGCTCTATCACTTCGTCATTAAACTTTTGGAAATCCTTGAAAAACACATGCATCTTGCTTCTACTCAATAGCTTGATCAATGGTTGATAGAATATGATCAAAAAGTTCTTGATCAACTTGGTGATCTCGGGCTCTTCCCACAACGACTTCAACACAAGCTTATCCTTCTGTCTCACCTTTAACTGGTGCAATTGTTTAAGGTTGTTGTAAACGTCTCTATCCCTCACAGTAATGAAATCGACTTCCTCTTGGGTCAAAGACTCCAGGGTCTTTGAATCCTGAATAATTCTTTCAATGGTTTTGTCCACCGAGGTTTCATCATGGTCGTGTTCACCAACCTGATGTTCTACTGCCTCGATGAGGTTCGGGTACTTTTCGAGTTTTGATTCGACCTGCTTAATTTCTTCATCGTAACCACTCAAATCGTCATCGAGTACCATGATAAATATCACAGACAACATGGTTTTGTTAGACCCCGGAAGACTTATCAACAAAAGGTTGATCACCTTACTGATAACACTCATCGGATTCGTAAACCGAAGTATGTTATACATGACAGAGTACGGGAACAACCGGTGAAATTTTGCAAAATTATTGAGGAGCTCGTTGGAGTTATCCTGTGTCAAGAACACCTGGAATATGGTAGCACTGACTTCTATTTTACACCACTCAATGAAAATACTCAACAATGGAGACAACTCCTTCATATCCGAATTAGCTCCTATTTCCCGGAAAATGTCCACCAAAGTATCTGGGTTTCTGACTAATTGCTCTTTGAACTCATCAAATCGTTTACTGAAATCTATCATGATCTTTGTGACTTCTTTTTGGAATTCTAGTTGTGTGGAGAGTAAGTGTTTCTCATGCTTCTTTCTTGCATTAGCGTCTTGCTGCTGTATCTCTGACAATTCATAGAACTTTTCGTCTTCTATAAACGATTTAAACTCTGGGCTCAGACATATTTCTTCGAATTTTATCAATTGATAGAGGTAACCTCTCAAAGAAAGTCTAAGCTTCTCTTTGACTAACGTATTTGTATCGTGTTTGAACTTGTCTGGGAGCTTAGTAACGTCTACTTTAATGATACTTGGGAATTTATGGGCCAAATGCTTCTCGAGTTGTTTGAATTCATGGTAAGGCCTAGAAATATAGTAGCTAGAGTTGTCTGCCTCCGATGTGACTTCGATGATGAACTCGTAATGGTGATTAGGGGTCTTGTTATAGCCAAATATACTTCCTACACTACTCATGACGCCATTGTTATTATGCTGCTGATTAACTTGGTCTACTGCAACTATATTGATGCTTATCCCGTTATGGAAATGTTTCTGATCATCCCCCAAATCCTCCACCGCAGGAGTCTTGAGGGCATTTAACTTATCAAGCTTTCCTACATCACTGGGAGTCAAATGATCACTGTTGAGATACTCCATATCCTTCTCAGTCACAAGCATTGAGTTGAAGAAGAGTGATAACCCACTCAACATCTTACCGTTAATTTGCTTCCGTTTAGTGACATTCTCTTTCCGTTCATTCGAATTAGATAGCGATTTAGAATTAACACTCTCAACGAACGGTTGCACCGTATCCTGCCAGAACTTCAATTGATCCTTTTCAGTATTGTTGGTAATAAACGGGAAACTGGCCACATAGTTTCTGAAGAAAAAACTCAAAAGGGGGAAATTGGATTTATTGCTACTACCATTAGATTTGAATGGATCTCCGAATAACTGCAAACAATCTGGCTCACTTAAAAGGTGCATTTCTTTTTCCAATCGTTTTTCAATCACAAACTTCTTTAAGAAGTGTTCCTGAGTTGGTGACAACTCGCTTAAGAAGTCATTAACACCCATGAATCCGATTTAAATTTATCAATTTACCAATATTGCTGTTGCTAACCATTAAATACTGGACTGCGACAATATCTGGGGGAGTGGGTTTGAGACACGACGCTGAGTGTAGAGGTAAATTGAGTGGGCCCAAAAAAACGGCATCTCATCTCATCACAATTTTTTTTTTTTCACTAGTTACTTTGGTCAAGGATAATGGGTACACAAAAAAAGGAAAAGCAAAGAAGAGTTAGAGAAGGGGATACGAAGGCAGGTAATCTTCGAGTTAAGGGGGAGAATTTCTACCGTGATGGTAAGCGTGTCAAGTTCTTAAATATGTATAAAGGTGGTCATGCTGTACGTAATAAAAGAGGTGAAATTGTGCAAGCTGCTGCTTTACAAAGTAAAGATGCTCCTACCGCTAGAGTTGATCCAAACAGAAAATGGTTTGGTAACACTAGGGTCATCGCCCAAGATGCTTTAACTCATTTCAGAAATGCCATGAATGATAAAAAAGATAATTCTTACCAAGTTTTGTTAAGAAGAAATAAATTACCTATGTCTTTATTAAACGAAAAAGATACTACTGAGTCTCCAATCCTGAAAATCATTGAAACTGAGTCTTATAGTGATGCTTTTGGTCCTAAACAACAACGTAAAAAACCTAGAAATTTACAAGTTAGCAGTTTAGAAGAATTGGCCAAGTCTACCGAACAAGATTCAAATGATTATGATGAAAAATTGGAATTAAATGCTACTTTAGGTTTGATGGGTGGATCTGTTATGGATCAAGATGGGTTCACTCAAGAAGCCAAAGAAGCCATTTTCCACAAGGGTCAATCCAAGAGAATTTGGAATGAATTATATAAAGTCATTGACTCTTCTGATGTGGTGATTCACGTATTAGATGCTAGAGATCCTTTAGGTACTCGTTGTGAATCGGTTGAAAAATATATCAAGGATGAATGTCCTCATAAACATTTGGTTTATGTTTTAAACAAGTGTGATTTAGTTCCCACTTGGATAGCTGTATGTATCAAAATATTCAAGCCTTTAGAGATTAGGGTTTCTTGGTTGATGAAAGAAACATAATTGCACCAAAGCATAAGTCAGGGTGATTACGAATTGAATTTATTCAATACTTATCTAAGTAATGGCCTGTTACGTCTTTGGAAGATTAATATTACCCGCTCGTAAGCCTAAGCTTGCTTAGTACTTACCCCGTTTTGGGGTTTGTTTTGCTTACATGAACCGGCAGTTTTTGTCAATTCACCATAGGGTAATATCAGTGACTTCTTGAGTTGAATCTTTTTCCTCTCTTTTGAGGACCCATAAATTGATTCGTAGTATAGACACTGACATCTCTCACAAACAAAATGTTCTTTCTTCATAAGGGTTACCTTTAATTTCAGGTTGATATTAAAATTACCATACTAACAAAATATTTAGGCTGCTTGGGTTAAACATTTATCCAAAAATTACCCAACCTTAGCATTCCACGCATCCATTACCAATTCTTTTGGTAAAGGTTCATTAATTCAATTGTTACGTCAATTCTCTTCTTTACATTCCGATAGACAACAAATTTCTATTGGTTTCATAGGTTACCCTAACACTGGTAAGTCATCTATTATTAACACTTTACGTCGTAAGAAAGTGTGTCAAGTTGCACCAATTCCTGGTGAGACTAAAGTCTGGCAATATATCACATTAATGAAGAAAATCTTCTTGATTGATTGTCCGGGTATCGTCCCACCTTCATCAAAAGATACTTCATCTGATATTTTATTCAGAGGGGTTGTAAGAGTTGAACATGTATCTAACCCTGAAAATTATATACCTGACTTGTTACAAAAATGTGAGAGAAAACATTTGGAAAGAACTTACGAAGTGAAAGGATGGAGTAAATTTGAAGAAGATGAATCTTTATTGGAAACTGCTAGTACTCAATTCATTGAATTAATTGCAAGAAAACACGGGAAATTACTTAAAGGAGGAGAACCAGATGAACACGGAGTTGCCAAACAAATTTTGAATGATTTCAATAGAGGTAAAATTCCATGGTTTACTGCTCCACCAAAGGATGATGAAGTAAGGTCTGGGGAAGATAAAAGAGCTGATATCAAGAGAAAGAGAGCCGCAAGAGAAGAAGAAGCGTTAGAGCAAGAATTGGATGATTATAAAAAACAAAAGGTTGACGATAATGATAATGAAACTAACAATGAAGAAGGTGAATGGGAAGGTATCAAGGATTAAACAAGATTTTAGTATAAATTTTTTTCTTACAGTGTTATGACTATCTCTACTAATTTATTATACAATATAATATACATTAATGCATTTCTTTCTATAGAGAAAAAAAAGTAAAAGAGACGTAGAAAAGCGTTTAAAATGGTCTACCAAAATGAACAACTCCTGATTTGATAGTAGTACCTGGAGTTGAGGGGGCAGAAATATTACCATTGCTGGTCGGTAAAGAATCATTAATATTCAAACCCCAAATCAACCCATTAAATTTCTTGAATAAGCTGCTATCAAAGCCTGACTGTCTGAATAATTCCTTGAAGCATTCCATGATCAAATATGAATGTAATGTCGAGGTCAAATGCTGAGCATTTGTGCTGCTATTATTATTGTTGTTGGCATTGTTGTTGCTAGTGAAGAATTGACGTACTATTGGAGACATTGGTAATAAATGTAACTCTTCGGCCAAATATTCAATCGATGGTTTGTTGGATAATTTACCGTCAGGATTTTTGTTCAATAACTGAGAACCAATCAACTTCAAGTCCAAGAAATTTGGAAAGTATTTCAGGCAGTACCAGTGGAACTCTTCATCGGTGATTGGGATTGGTTCATTTTTCAACAAGCTCACCAAGTAACCCAAATCATACCCAGCATGGAAACTCACCCAATTGATGGAATCGTCCAATAATAACCCACTTTCGAACATCAACTCGGCGAAATCGTTTGGAACGATCCCTTCGGTTTGAAGCATGGAGAAATTAATTTGGGAGTTTTGAACCAACATCGTCAAGTGTTCTTCATTGAACATTTCTTGTTTGATATCGTAGAGGAAGTTGAATTGCCAGATGATAGAGTTACTGATCTCGTTATTCTTATTGATTTTCACCACACACAAGGACAATTGAATTAAATTCAACAAGTCAGCATTGGCTCTGACGGTTTGGAAGTGGTAATCGGCTTGGGACTTGAATGACCCGACCGGTCTAGATACTATACCAGGGATCTCCTGGTGCATGGAAACGTATACCGTGTTTATCTTATCGTTGGTGAAACTCCGTAACGTATGGAATTCATGTTCCAAGTTTCCGCTCCATACCTCCCGGATCACCGGTACTTGGTGCTGTGTAGGTTGGGGAGCTGGGCCGCCGTATCCTTGCATCTGGGGAATCTGATGTGGGGGTATCGCGTTGTGGAACTGTTGTTGTGGCTGTTGCGGTTGTTGTTGTTGTTGCTGTTGTTGCTGCTGCTGTTGCTGTTGCTGCAATTGTTGCAACTGCTGCAAGTTGACCTGGTTAGATGATGCGGAAGTGCCGGCGGGTAAGTTGTTGTTAACGTTATTACCGCCATTTATCACTGCTAACAATGGATTGATGGCATTGGGGGTGTTAATACCCTGGCCGTGAGGAGCATGATTGTGCCCATGAGCCTGGGCCTGTTGCTGCTGCTGTATGTGATGGCTCATTAACTGACGTTGTTGTAACTGCTGTTGTTGTAACTGGATCTGCGAGATTTGTGGCGACTGACCAGCATTGCCGAGCCCCTGCTGGGGCATCTGGTGCTGTTGTAAATATTGAATGTGAGGTACGTTCATAGTAAACTAGTGTCCCTCTGAGTCCGATAAAAATTAAACAATTTTTTCATCAACGAAATTTGGTGCGGTAGTTTGGGGCAATTGTGATTGACACATAACTTTTAATACGTGATATTTGTAGTATACATTTATAGAGTAGATGGTTATAATTGTTCTCTAAAGTGGGTAGGGTCAGTGGAGTTTTGTAAGAAATCGTGGTCACCGACTTTCCGGGGTTTGACGGTGACTTGGATGAAAAATAACACCCCTAAAACGAGACACAACACTGCTACCACGAAATATACGATACTTAAACTGTAATTACGACCACCAAAAATTGAATTGGTGGTGATGACTAAGGATTTTTTACCATCGTATATCGACACCGGGTAGTTCATTTCGATTTCTATTTGGTAAGTACCGGAGCTTAACGTTTCGGTCTTGTTGACCCCGTACAATTTGTAGAATGATGATAACCCTGCAGTTCTCATCCAATTTTGAAGGGTTTCCCATTTTTTCAAATCGGGCAAGTTATCCTTGGTGTAGCCGTTAGGAAACTTCTTGTACCAGTTTGGCGGAGGCACAATGTCATCTGGATCGTAATTGGTCTTTTTGTATTTGTGATCAACATCAGAAGACCACGATATTCCCGTTTGTGATAACACGTACGTCTGGTTGTTTTCACTGCTTCTAGCGTTAAGTAATGTTAAGTTGGAGATGGTGTCATTGAAATAAGAGTTGGCAATCAACCCACAAGGGTACACGATCTTCCTGTCGTCACCGGTACCTTCAAAATCCAATGGAGAGCAGTCGCTAGTTATATCGTTGGCAGTGACAGCTATACCCTTCAATTGTTCCAAATCATAACTTTCGACGTATTTCCGGTGATTTTGGAAGAAATTCGTCAAGTGATAGTATACGTATATGGGAGGTTTGATATCTTTTGGAAGGTTGAACTGAATGTGACAAGTGGGAATTTCATCATCAAAATCATCTTTTTCTGTCACCACTTTCCACTTGAACTCGGGGTCATCATTACTGGATTTGAAGTGATGGCCAAGGTACTTGGAGGGCACAGATTCGAATTTACTGGAAGCCTCGGAGCTGCAGTCACTATAATCGATGGATAAGTATTCCACTTGCCTAACTGCGTGGTTGATTCCGATCCCCAAAGGACCGAAAATGCACGCCAACAAAAACAAGAATGGAATCACCGATTTAGGAGTCATAATTGGCTGCCATGCCTTTAATCTTTGTTGTCTAAAAGCAGTGTTTGGCGGCTTTCTAGACTTATGGATCTGTGACTCGTTGGTATTCTCCTCATTGTCACTATCAGAGTCATAATTCTGTCTCCTCCGAAACAAATTCATGGCTTGGGTCAGTTGGAATCAATTTTCCATCGCACTTTTTGAGGCTGATACTGGAGGATATTTATTAAATGGTCTAACAGTTCTACTAATTGTTAATATACAAGGTTTATTTTTTTTTAGGAACGGGTTTCTTGTCAGTTTTACGTTTCACATCGTTCACTTTGTCTTTGACCTTGGAGTCTTTTTTGGTGGCTTTACTCTCTCTTACTTCCAAAAAAATGGTCACGTCATTAATAACGGTTTTTTTAGCCTCTAATGCTTTTCTCTGTCCTTCGCTATTAAGGAAATCAATTAATGCAATATTAAAATTTTGCTTGATGAATTTAATCTTCCCAAAGTTTTTGGTCAAATGGTCTTTGATGTCTTGTTCTTTTAAATCTTCACATCCTCTGACGTAGATTGGGAACCAATCCTCTTTTTTATACTTACCATTTGGAAGTAATATTGGTTGTGGTTGAGCTGGGGCAGCCGGTTTTTTGGCTACGGGCTTGGTGGTGGCGGGTGGTGATTTGACGGTGGCGGCTGGTTTATCCTTGGCTTTGGCCGCTAAGTCAGCCCACGAAGATACGGATGATGATGTGATTGATGGTGATTTCTCATTGGTATCAGCAGGTGGGCTTACATTAGGTTCAGTTGTGGCGATTTCTTCTGCTGAATTTTCCACTGGTACAGCTGGTTCTTCTTCCACTGGTTCTTCGGCTTCTGGTTGTGAAGGCTCTTTGGCAGCTTCGGTTTCTTCAATTGGTTCGGGTGCTTTGCTTGGTTGTTTCTCGACAATTTGGTCATGGTTGAAATTGTAGTCAATAAATCTCAACACATCGTTGGCGATGTCGTAATTCGATTCATTCAACCCTTTGGATAAGAGGAAAGTTTGGTTGAATTGACAGTAAGTTGAGTCGTTTTTAGACCATTCACCGGTTACGACAATTAAAATATTATTGTTTAGACTGATTTGAATATCGGCATTGATAACAATGATTTTATTTTTGATTTGTTTGGATTCCAATTCTTGAAAGAATGACCGGATGGATTTGGTGTTTGTGGCTTGAGCAACTGACTTGGAGATGGTAGGAATTTCTCCATGAATTAAAGATGCACTTGAATTGTATAATTTGTATAAAGTTTCAGGGTTCTTGTTGTATAATTCGTAGTATGATTCGATGAAAAACCAACTAATTGAGCTGGCTCTTTCAATGGTCAAAGCTGATGGTTTGACTGACCCCGTGGTCTCAGTTTGACTGTCGTTCTTTGGTTCCATCCCACTTTTTTCGACGGATTCCGACATTGAATTTATCCAGTTTAATCTATTTTTCAATCAGAGCGATCTGCGAACAAAAAATTTTCAGTTGTTGGACCAGGCACTACAACCTAGTCAGTACTACTAGAATTATATATTGACTAATGGATCAATTCCTATACTTAAGCAGGCATATAGAAGAATAGCTCCAGAAACAAGTAGATAGATCGAATGGAGTTTCCTGTTTACAAAAATGGTGTTCATGAGTTGCTCTTCAAGAGTTCTTCCAATATTTTGTTTTCAGTCTCTGACTTATCACTAACACCATTAAGGTTCTTTATTCCCATTCTTCTCAACACTTCAATGGTTCTATCTCTAGGAAATCCCATGTTTTCGAATTGGACCACCAAGTCGTTATCTATGCCATATAATGCCGAATCACTCAACTCTTGTTTAGAACTCTCAACGTCACTAGCATAAATCTTAGTCCAGTACACGGCGGTGTCATTGAATCCCTTTTGGTCGCTTAAGTAGTGTTTGGCCACTTCGGCGTCTTGAGGATCGTTAGGTTCAGGCGATTGTAACAAGCTCTGTAACGAGATCAAAGATGATTTCAACGTCAAAATAGGAGTCCAGGCATCTTTTAAGATGTCCAAGCAGATGGCCCCCGTGACACTCGATATGTTTGGGTGATAGATCTTTGTGATAAATTTCATTTGTGGTGGTTTAAAAGGATATTCATTAGGAACATCAATACTAACTTGAAAGTTCCCACCTTCATAAGGAGTTCCAGGAGGACCTTTAAAAGCCCCGGTCAAATGAGTCAAGTCATTTTCGTTAGTAAGTTCTAAACTAATCCCTGAATGAGAATCTTGTCTGCACTCTTCTAATTCTTTAGCAATTCTTTTAACCCTTGACATAATTACTGAATGAACGATATGGGAAACTTTGAGAATTTATCTTGTGAGGATTTTCCACCGGGCACGAGAGATAGAGACAGGCCAATAATACGAATGTTTATATTACATCTAATATACAAAGTTTAAGACTCATTAATGTTGGTTAACAACGCATCAAATACTAATTTGAATTCTGGAGGGGCTGATTTGAGAAATGGTAATTCAAAGAAATTGTAGTTATCATTCTTGATCAATTCGGTGAATAAAATTGTCAATCCCCATTGGTGTGGTTTATTAACCGTGTGCCTTTCGATCAATACTCTGGTGATTAATTCTTGGATGGTACCTTTGGTTTCATTGTTGGTCCAGTTGGTTTTAGGGTTGAAGAAATGTAAAAAGATTCCCACCACCATATGAGTGTGAGTATTTGGGTACCTTAATTGATTGGCTAACGCATTGAGCAAGTGGTACTTGAACTCAGTTGATCCGTGGTTCAAAAGATCGTAGAACAATGTCACGGGCGATCCTTTACTATTGAAGCTGTAACTAGAGCTGCTTAATTCATTGGCTTCGGATAATATCACATATAAGACCAATGAATTGATCAGTTCTAGGTTATAGTTGACTTGACTGTATCCGAAGGCTTTGTCTCGTTGAGGCTTGGTCAATTTCAATCCATTGTAGATAGACTTAATGAGACCGATAGCTGGGATACGAAGGTACCCATCAACTGCTTTCTTGATGCCATGTTTGACCAAATCATCCGCTGGTTGATAATTGATTACTGGATTGAGCTTTAGTTCTTCAATCCGCTCAACTTTCAAGCCTGGGGTGAATGGATTTTCCAATTTGATCAGTTTGGGGGTGGCACTCAAGATGATATTTCTCAATTGAAGGTAGTTGCTAGAAAGCGACGAAATCAATTGGATGTAGTTTTCGGATAAGAACTCGGGATAGTCATGGTATAATCCAACAAAGATTGTGTTGATTGCCTTGAAGATTACATTGGTGATATCAGTCATGACTGTATCATCTAATGAATAGAACCTTTCGAAAGTCAAGAGTGATTTTAAAACTTTGACCAAAGAATCGTGTCCTCTTCTTTGAGGTAATTCGAGTAGTCTTGGTAAGAACATACGATGACTGATCAATGAGATCCAAGCAAAAGTGAAGCCGGGGAACACAATTGGTTGAATAGAGTTGAAGATTTCCGCCATGAAATTGTAAAACTCTTTATCCAAATGCTCGGTTCTGGTACTTTCATACAATGAAGCATCATTCCAATAGCACAATAATGAAGAAAAGAATCTGAAGTATGCTCTTTCATTCCATTGTCCGTTTGGTGCTTCATGGTCATTAGTGAAAGAAACCAAAATAATTCCCATGATGTTCTTCAAATAATTCATTGACTCTTCGATATTCTTCTTGTCGAATCTGAGAATAACTTCAACGATTAAAGAAGCTAAGGAATCAATAATCAAAATGGTTTCGTGTTGAGTTCTGCCCCTGATGTCATGCTCGGTGGCGAACGAGGTTACCGATAACTCAATAGCAGATTTAAAAAACAAACTAAATAACTCAGAATCAACAAGAATTTCGTTCTTGTATAAACCTTTGATGAATTCACTTTTGAGCTCATTGGTGCAATTTCCATGGCTGAATAATCTATACCACTCGGCAAAGACGTATCCCAATTGACTGTACATATCTTCATTGGATACATTATCTTCGGAACCTAATAAGTTCAAAAGCTTATCACGGGCTTCCTTTGCTTCTTTGATTTCATCTGATGAATCTTCTTCGTCAAATTTAGTCAAGGCTTGTAAAGTGTTGGCGAATTCTGACCTTTGAGCGATAGGTTTGAAGCTCTTTTCAGAGAAGATGTTGTACAAGAGGGTACTGGCAAATTTGACCACCAAAGGATTTTTGGTGTCATTGATCAACTTGCCAACTGAAGAGTCCAATTTTGAAGGTTGGACCAATTGCACCTTCAATAATGAATGCATCACAGAAATATTCAATTTCCGTTGGTCAGAAGAATGAACCAACCACCAAATCACGTCTTTAGCAGTAGATGGAGAATACTCACATAACTTATCCAAAATCACCACATAAATCTCATTACTTATTGGATTTTCGTGGGCTTGAGTGAATAAACAGTTTACAGCATACTGAGCTACTTTCAAAAGTAACTCAGGGTATTTCAAAGCGTTACTTTGACAGAGAGCCAAGACGTTTGTAACACATTGCATAATGACATGGTCTTGAGGGATTTCAGTCAAAGTGGTTTCGGTCACATCACCGAGACTTTGTATAGCCTTGTCACAGCTTTGAATGATTGCATTGAACAATTGTTCGAGCATGATATTTGGTTCGTCACGGGGTAATCCAACTGGTTGCACTAAAGGTGTTTGGGTAGTTTGGATACCTGGTGCTGCTTGACCTTGACCTGGAGGTTGAGATGCCAATACAGCATCCGGTAATTGTGAGGACACTTGAGGATTAGTTGGAGGCTGTTGTAATCCTTGCGGAGGAACTTGATTGGCTCCTGCAACACCACCTACTGTAGCAGCTGCATCAGGACGGGTGACGTTGGTTCCAAAATTCTCGTAAACAGCAAATTGGTTGGGTAAAAGCCCGTCTTGTTTCAAGCCTAAAGGTGGTTGTAAGTTCAAAGCATAATTGTCGGCCCCCTGTTCAGCAAATTGTTGACCAGGTTGAAGATTTTCACGCTCAAACACACTTGGTTTCATTCTTTGTTCAATAGCGTCGATAATCAGATTCATGGCAAACTTGTTAACCATATCAACACATAAATCAACATTGGATTGAATAGCAGAGTTCAATTCAATTAAATTGATGTCGTTTGGATTATATTGATGAGTCAACAATTGGATCATGAACGCCTCAATGGTTTCAATAAGAATCTTACGACCGGTAGAGCCTATAACACTTTGGGCCAACCTGACGGCTAAGCTTTGGTAAGCTCTTCTAAATTTGGTCACATCACCTTCGTAAGCGAAATCTTTTCTCACCAAGGCCTCGGTGGTAACCACAACAGAGTCAGCAGCTTTACCAGCGATTGGTACAAGACATTCACGAACAGCACGAGATAACGAAGCTTGGAATGCTCTTCTGAGGTTAGGATCGGTGGTGAATGCGGTGTTACCAATCAAAGAATTGAACGAAGTGTCAAATGGTGGAGGTTGCTGGCCATTGGAAGGAGCGGGCAATCCACCTGCATCTTCGGATCCCCTTTGAGAAAGACCAACCGGTTGTTGCTGCTGGTGCTGTAAAATTTGCTGTTGAACCATAGGAGGTTGGGGCAATTGTGCTGGTTGAAATTGTGCGGGAGGCAATTGCTGTTGCTGTAAGTCTAAGTTCATCTTGCTAAAGTCGCCAGCCAACCCGTTAGAAACAGCCTGTGGATTAGGCTGTATACCTAATAACACGGTGATAGCAGCAGGATTTGGATTGTGGGTCCTGATCACATTAGAAGGTTCGATATCGGAAATTTTCTTGTTGAAAGAATTTAACAAGACTTCAACTTCAAATTTAGAAGTCAATTTCAAATCGGCGCAATCGTACAATTCAACCAATACCTGCAAAACACCCAACACCCAAGGGTTTGGAAGATTAAAGATCTTGGAGTACTGAGCTTGATCTAAAATTTTACAGACAAATGGGATAATGAAATGCAACGATTTGAAGTCGTAGGCTTCAACCAACAAGAATTTCAACGAGATATTGGATCTTTTGAGCGGTCTGTCAGAAGCCAAAGTGATTTGACCCAACCATGCACCCATATTCTTCAAGTGATTACGTTCAGTTAAGGTATCTCTGAAAGTTTTGATCAAATGATTCACTTCTCTCAAAGAAACACTCAAAACATACTCATAAAAGATAGGATCATTGAACTCTCTGACAAACTCGGAGTATAATTTGTGATTATTAGGTTCCGATTTAGCTCTGTCACCAACCAAATAATCAGCAAACCAAAGGAAATAATTCTCGACCAATGAAGCTTTTATCTCTGGAAGCTTGGTCTTCAAATTGTCACCAGTCAAATTATTAACAAAGAAAAGTAATTTGTCACTAACTTGCTCATTAGGTTTTTCCTGTGGGACGATACCAATAGTATGGTCGGACAAGTTGATGGATTGGTACTTGGGGCCACAGTCATCATCAGTTTTTCTACCAGCCATGAGCTCACCACCAGAGTTGCTTGAGTTGGGTCTACTACTGGATGCTTGATTATCTTCACAAGCAATACCGTTACTAGCATCTTTGACGATTTGATAGATTTTTGCGTGAGTCGATAATGACTTACACTCTAATAAATGCTTACAATAATTAGGATACTCGTGTAATCTTGACTTGAAATTGTACAATGCTTGCACGGCAAATTTGAACAAATGACTATCAGGAGGTTGATTACAAGAGTCCCAGATAAAGTTTAATGCAACTGTCAAAGTCGTACCTTGAATGATTTTTCTCTGTAATAAAGCTCCGAATAACAATGAAGTAGAAGCTAAAGCGGTGAGCGGATATTCAGAGAAGAACCGGTATTCGTCCAATAATGAGTGGATCATGCAAGCAAAAATATCCTGATCATGTGGCTCATTACTGGATTTGAAATTCACCAACATCTGTACAATCTCTTGGATATCGAGTTCTTTATTGTACATTTTTGAGTAATAATTTTTCATTTCTTGTTCAACGGCTTCGGGGAACACGTTAGAAGCTTTATCATTGATCAAAATGGCCTCATCATGGCCCGAACCAAAATTGATTAATCTTGGATAGGTTGTCAATAATTGTAATTGTAAACTTTTGAATCTGGATGAATCAATAGAGCCAGCATTTCTATTCAAAACCGTCAACAAATAATGTACCGTGGCAACTCCTAAAACCTTGAATTTATCAGAGTTGCCATTACTATCTTCAGTTGATTTGACTTCCAATACTTCCAAGATGGCTTGAGCCGAGGCTTCTTGGTTGGAATCAATAATTGGTCTACAATCATACCCATAAATAGTAGCCATGATAACTAAACTTATGGTATAAACCAATTGATTACTGGAGGAATATAACCTATCGAAATAATTAAGATCGAGAGCCGGTTTAATGATTCTTAAAATCGAATCACTGGTTTTCTTGTTGTTGTAGTAATCGAAACATTTTTTGAATAAAAATGGACCATCCAAATCCAATATGCTTCCGAAGACTTGGTTTAAAAATTTGCTGTTGTTGTCGACCAAATTGTCGAATAAATTATCAACAATAGAAATGATAAACGGAGAAGTTTCGGTGGAAGAAGACGAACTCACAATTGTTATGGCAGCCAAGAGCATATACTCTGGGAATGTGAGAATATGGTGATCAAAGAGTTTCAAGATTTGACTCTCGATAGATCTTTGGTCTCTTACTGGTTGATTAGATTTGGTCAAAGCATTCACAACAGTGAGTTCGAGTTTGGCCACATTTATGAACGAAATAACATTCTTCTTACCTAATTGAGCTTCGATGGGTGTTTCCACGTCATTGTCGAAGCATCTAGTCAAATGAGGAGACAAGGTTATATCGTAAGCGCCGAGTTTTGGGTCCAACGAGTGGATGGCAAACAATAAGTGTTTAGTGAAATACCAATCGTAATTTAAGGCGATATCCAACAAGCCTGGCTTGAAATCTATGGCGGTTATGAATTGATTTATACCGGTGATTGATGGTTGGACATTTCTTTGAGCAGAATCAAATAAGTTCTCTTGAATTTTGGATAATACTAAATACCAATTGATATTAAAGCTATTGTCAGAATCAATGGACTTGAAGCAGACTTGTAATTGTGAACCCTTAGCGGTGGATTCAGGTAAAGAACTACCTGAAGAAAGATTTAATATATTGGGGGGCAATTTTTGGCATCCCGGTATTAAAACCTCTGAAAGTATGAATGCAAGAGAAGAATCGATTTCCTTTTTGTCGATTTTCAACAATGCTTTCAACAAATTGTTTGGATTGATACCATTGAGTTCATTACCGACTTCGGTTAATATATTTGCAAAAGACATTTTGGGGATATTTTGGTATAATAAAGTATCGATATTCTGATAAGACAACGAATCAAAGATGGTTGCAATTAAGAATTTACTGCTGATAGGAAAAGAGTTATTTCCGATGGTTTTCAGCAAGAATTGATCGAGATTAGTATCTAATAATTCGATAAACTTGGGTAATTTTTTGGTTAAATTAAGCACGTAATTGGTGGCAAATGAATCAAAAGTAGTTTGATAACAGCCGATTAAATATAATGCAAAAACCGAATTAACTTGGTGTTTATCAATGAAATCAAATACGGGAACAGATTCGAATAATTGACGGAATTGACTGGAATATGTATCTAAATCAGCCAAAGTCAATAAATCAATACTTAATTGGAGAAGGTGTTCGAGTGGACTGGGTGCAGATGCAGAATGACAGGCGATACGAACACTTTGGAATAACTTTACAAAATATTGGTTGGTTACAATATCTGAACTGTTGGATAAAATGTATTTAATTTGATTAAATGTTTCTTGTGAGTTGTTTTCAGTACAATTGGTGGTAAGGATGAAAACTTGGTTGATAATGGCTTTTTCGACTTCTAATACAATGCCCTTGGGGCTATCTTGATAGTTAAAACTCACGATTGAAGGTTTTTAAATGGGATAAACAAATGTGTTTAACTAGGATACCTTCAATTTGTATCTGAATGTTAAAATTTTAATTTGGTTGTTGAGAAAATTCTTCAGTGACAGAGCGTGAGGGTTACCCGGATGAAGTCCTATGGGGTAGTACTGGTTAATGAAGAAGTATGATAGGGTTGGTTGTGGGGGCTTCGGGTAATGAGGAAGGTTACAGAGAGGCGACAGGCTGGGATGTTGTGGAAGGGTATTGGGGGTGCAGTAGGGGTGGCTGCGGACTTTGGTTGAAGTTGCTGCGATCTCAAAAATGTCTCTTACCATGCTATTTATTACCTATTGACCTATAACCTCGAAGATTTGGTGTTTCAAATCTTCGTCTACTGAACCCATGCATCTACTTAAAAGCTCTTTCATCCGCTTGTTCTGTTTGACCAATTCCTGGGTGGGATTTGTTTGTGAGGGGCTCGAAAATGGTACTTTCAAGTAATCGACAAATTTAGTTGATTGGCCTGAATTGGATGATCCGTCGGTGACATTAGAGTAGATTGATTCTAACTCAGTGCTGTGACTGGGCATCTCGTTCTTTTTGGAGAATATCGAGTTGCTTGAGTTTGACAAGGAGTATGATGAGATATTCAAGTTCTTGAACTTATCAATCATCGATGAATGGGTTCTTTTGTGGGTCTTCATGGGCTTGTTCATAGATGGATTATCGTCTCTTTTCAAGAATAAGTTGGAGTCAAAGGATAAGAGAGTATCACCGAAGAACTGGTTGAGATCTTTTATTACTAACCCCCACTTGCATTCATTCAACAAGTGTTGGTAGACCACCTCTTCATCTCCCGAAACTAGAGTCATCAAGATAGGCTTGTTCATGAGCAAGAGCCCTAAGGATATCTTGAACATTCCGATTTTCCATCCTTGGATTAAGCAAAAGTCCATGATCCGGTTGATGATGGAGAAGTCGGGGGTATGGCTCGACATGAAAGATAACCACCATTGGTATAAAAACACTTTGGTGTCGACAAATGTTTTCAAATGGTCATGGAGCTCGGAATCAATTTGACTGAATACCCGGCTAAATTCGTCATGCCACTTGTCAAGAGTGATGGCCATGAGGTCTTGGGTAAAGATATCATGAAGTTCGACCTCCGATTCCATGATGGTTATCAATGAATGAAAGGTCAATTCGGGGTCTTTAAACTGGTAATAAAGCGATCCCACGAGGAACAAAAGTCCCTGGCAGTAACCTAATTCCACGTCGTAATTGGCGTAAACGTTCAAGATGATCTCCAACTCTTTGCTGTTGTCGCTATCGTGGAAGAAATCAATCCCAAAAGTTCGGTTCAAGTCCTTTTTAATTTGATCCGAAGTCTCTACGCTGTAAGAATGCTGGAAGTTCTTATACACCAATTGAGACGTGAGCGGGATCTCGTTGTTGTAGTTGATCAAAAACAACTTCTTCCATACGTGACATCTGAGTTGGTAAGGAATGCCCTGTTCCAAAAATAACAATTGGGTGTAGTTGGGTAAAGTGTTGATAGTTCTGGTGGGATCGTGTAAGAATGATAACCAGTAGTTTGTGTCCAAAGAGGATAAAAGTTTGGACTCTTCAACGAACGTAACACAGCACGAGTTCATAGTGCTAATAGACTGGCCGCAGCTTCGACAACTAGTAAACTCATCGTCCTGATACTGATACGTGTCGAAGATATCTTGGATATTGTCGGTGGGCTCGTCGTCTGACTTTTCGGACGGGATCACCAAGTTGTACTCGATTTTGGTTTCGAGATTCTTTAAAGTGATGGAAGTGTCTTTGTGATTGCTTGTTTGCAAGCCATGTTCAAACTCCAACAACGATTCGTAATCGACTGACATTATAAAAGAGCGAATTCAGTGGGGAATAAAGAATGTATGGGGTGGGGGTTTAATGAATGTATGGGGTGGGATAGAAGATGAAAATCGATTCGACTAGTGGAAGAATTTAAATAGGGAGACTTGAAGGAGTGAATGTTTGAACCGGAAATGCTGCAGTCGCGTTAAGAAGGAGGTCTAGCTGCCCCCACCACCAGCCCTGTTAGCGAAAAAAAAAATCACGGGTCCCTGCACCAGACGCTGACATAAGAATTTGACTTAGGTTGATGAGCAAAGCAGATTCGACCCAGTAAAAATGGTTTACTACTTTAAGGCCAAAGTTACGGATGAATACTCCGAGTCTGAGTACAATATCTATATGGGGAGGGACAAGGTTGAAAATGACCCATTGATCAAACACTCCCATCCCAAAAATTTGTGGTTTCATGTGGATAAACATAGTTCGGCCCATTTATATGTTGATTTAACTGATGATGAGAGGTTGAAAAGCTTTAAAGATTTGAGTCTTCCAAGCGAACTATTGGACCAGGTGGGTCAGCTAACCAAGAGCAATAGTATCAAAGGGAACAAGTTGAATAATGTGACGATTATTTATACACCAGTTGATAACTTGATCAGTGATGGGTCGATGGACATTGGGACGGTGACCTTCAAGAACCCCCAGCTTATTAAGCGGGTCAACATAGCGAAGAAAGACAACATTATTTTGAACAAGTTAAACAAGACTAAAACTGAAATTTCGACTGACAAGTTTATTGACAATGAGAAGCAGAAGTTGGTTGAGTATGAAAGACAGAAGAGAGACCATCAAAGAATGTTGAAGAATCAAGAGAAAGAGTTGGCCAAGCAGCACCAGGCAGAGAAGCAAAGAAACAAGGATCCTTATGCCGACTTATTTGCCCAGCAACATGTGGACAACTTGACCATTCTGGAGAATTATGAAGAGGACTTTATGTAAAATATAGAGATCAAATTGGTTGGCATTAAGGGCTGTAGCACGACATACGATACAAGAAAAGCCTGGCTAGCTAACAAGAATATATGTATATTTATACTATTAGATATCTTGACATCCAAAGGAACCGTATATTTAATTCTTTAATCGTTAATGAAGTTCGAGACTCGAACAAATCTAATCAAGTTTGAAAGGTAATTTACCGGCTTCCTTTTGGTCGTTCCATCTTTCAACCCAGTCGACTGGACATAAAGAATTGTAAGTTTTCCAGAAGATTTGACATGGTTCAAAATCTTCACCTTTAACTGCTACACATTTGTGGTAATCAACGTAAGCTTGAGCACAGTTTTTGGTTTGGTTTTGATTTGGGAATCTTGGGTCGAATTGTGGGGTTTCGAATTTGAAGTTTTCTGGATCAAGAGCCATCTTAGTTGTTGTAAAGATTGTATTGAGATTAACTAGTTCAGCGAGAAAAACCTTACGATGTTAAGCCTGAAAAAATTGTGCGCAGTGAGTTTCCAACCAGGTGATTTTTATTGGATGGAGTTATTTTGGCAGAGACACGATATCTTTCCTAGTTTACTAAAGAACTTAGCTAACATTAACGAAGATATATTCATGCTGATAAGATAGTGATAATTCTTGCGGCTGCAATTCAAGCTGAGAGCAATTTGATGTGTGTACAATCGCTTTTAGAATATTTATCTCGAGTAGACTATAGGGTTTTATATATGAGGTAAGATCGAACAATAATTGACCTTGTGTATGGTTGTGAAATCGTTAGAAACTACAGATGGACGACTGAGCAGCTACTGAAGTTTAAGTGAGAGGCAACAACACTTTGTTAAGCTGGCGACCAACGTCTCGTATTGTTGGTTGGGCGACCATATGGTATTTAATTTCAATAGCCTCGAACAAAGCTGGGAATGTATTGAGTCTCCATTGGACTATAATGGTCATAGTCTAAGCCCCGGCTGGTTATGGGGGTAATTAAGACTGGAACTCTGCACTCTATTGAGTAACTTGCCCAAGCCTGAATTTTTGCAGCATCATTTTCCAGACGTTCTAGGAACTTTTTAAGCAAAAGAGGAGCTTCATTTGGAGCTCTTGCATCCAATGAAAAAATAGCCATTTTCCAAGAGTCTCGTATTCTATTGTTTCATTCTGTATCAATACCTTCCGCTTCTCTTTACGCGTTTATTGATGCCTGCAATGGCCATTGACTCGTAAGCAAGAGAACATACTTGGCTACGCCATTCAAAAATTACTTTGAAAACCCACCAACAAATTCATTGGCTCCAGCTATCCGTACTTACCAGCGTTGAAGAGAGCTTTGACTTGCAAAAGATGAATAGACAAACTCTTTCTGATATCATGTCATCATTCAAAGCAATGGGCCAGAAGTCCGGGGAGAAGAGAAGTTATGGTGGTGGAAGTCATCCCTAGCTCGTTTTTAAAAAAGGTGTTGTGATTCAAACAAAACGACATCAATAAAATACCAACAGCCAGCATTTAGGTGATCTGTAAATTGTATACATTCACATCTTTTCAAATAAACATCAGCATCATTCAGTAGAGGTACTCATCAACTTAAACCTCAATTGTAATTAGGGTATGTCAGTGGGCAATTGTAGGGTCTATCTTTGGGGCGGGCAGAAATCTTGATTATTCTCTAACTCGGAGAAGCAATCGATTGTACACTGCCAATATAACCTCAAAAATGTTGAATTCCTGTTTCCGTCCCGAATGTGCTCCGGCTTAAAAGAGAGATTAGGTTAACCTTGATTTTCATAAAATAAAGTCAAAATGGGCAATTCAACACTCCTATTAGTGCCCCGGAATTTGCAGCCACTAAAAAATAGTTCATAACCGGATGCTACCCAGTAATTGGGGCTGAGAGTCTTTTTATTGTTGGCCCCTCATCAAAATTTGGCTCGTTACCCCAGTTTTCGAAACCTAAACTCGAGTATGTCATATAACTTGTAACAAAGTTTTTGCTCCCTCGTGGGTCTTCAATATTCATCTATAGCATGTATTCGATAGACTGTACCATTAAATCTGATTCCTTTAGATTGGAGTTATATAAGAAGAATCAATTTTTGTCTGCCAGTATATGAAGCCTAGCACAAATTCAAACTGGTAGCTGTCAATTAAAAAATTCGATGTAGTGGGGTAGTCAATGGGAAAATCGCACAAAAAGCCGATCCGAGGACGGGCCTTTGTACCAAAAGGATCTTCCAGCTTTAACTTCCACTTTGGCCAATCCCTTGATCAAGACTCCATCTGGCAAATTTATTTTTTACAGATTGTTGTTATTGTCTGACGTTTCCCCACATCTTGGACGAAGGATCTTCGTAATCGCGGATTAATTGGAAACTTTCCGTCGACGGAAACACTGCCAAATTTTCGGCTTATACTGAAGCATTCTGTATTGTTTGTAAATTGAGCTTGATTGGCTCTGGTCTGACTGACCAATGCTCATCCTTTCTAGGTATTACTCAAATGATGTCACAATTTCTTCCATGTAATCAAATTTATTGCCCACCGGACTCTACTCTTGCGCCAAGGCACGCTGGCCATCAATTTTTCCTGCGATTCTAACCCCGAGCGCCGCGTCCAAAAAGGGTATAACGCTCCGACTCCTTTCCGACAATATTTGAGTAGGCCCTTGATCCTAGAATTATAAATTAAGCACTTTTTCCTTGAAATTGTTTCATTAAATATATCAAGTACAACATGGCAGACATTGATATTGAGAAGACATTGAAACAATTAACTATTGTTGAAAAAATTAGTTTACTTGCTGGTATTGATTTCTGGCACACTTTTGCAGTGGAAAGGTTGAACATTCCGAGCTTAAGAACTTCTGATGGTCCCAATGGTATCAGAGGAACAAAGTTTTTCGATTCAGTTCCTTCCGCTTGTTTCCCATGCGGTACAGGTTTGGCCTCTACTTTCAACAAAGAATTATTAGAAGAAGCTGGTAGATTGATGGGTGTTGAAGCCAAACATAAAGGTGCTCATGTTATTTTAGGTCCCACCACCAATATGCAAAGAGGTCCATTAGGTGGAAGAGGGTTTGAATCTTTCTCAGAGGATCCTTATTTAGCTGGTATTGCATCTGCTTCCATTGTATCTGGTATTCAAGACAAAGACATTGCTGCTACTATCAAGCATTTTGTCTGCAACGATTTGGAGGATGAAAGAAATGCTTCTGATTCGGTCCTTAGCGAAAGGGCATTGAGAGAGATTTACTTAGAACCTTTCAGATTAGCTGTCAAATATGCCAACCCTGCCAGTTTCATGACTGCCTATAACAAAGTTAATGGAACTCATGCCTCTAACAACAAAAAATTGTTGAAAGATATTTTGCACGATGAATGGAAATGGGATGGTCTCATTATGTCCGACTGGTTCGGTACTTACACTGGGAAGGCTGCAATTGAAAACGGTCTCGATCTCGAAATGCCTGGTAAGACTATTCATAGGTCTGTCGATGCCATCAAGCATATGGTTGACTCAAGAGAATTGCATATTCAGGACATCGATGATAGAGTCACAAATGTTTTGAAGTTGGTAAAATTCTGTGCCAAAAGCGGTATTCCTGAAAATGCTCCTGAGGACACCAAAAACAATACTAAAGAAACTTCCGCCTTATTAAGAAAGATTGCTGCTGAATCTGTCGTGTTATTAAAAAATGAAGATAACGTCTTGCCATTGAAAAAATCTGACAAAATCGCAGTGATTGGACCAAACGCTAAATTTGCAGCTTATTGTGGTGGTGGTTCTGCTTCCTTAAGGCCATATTATACTACTACACCATATGAAGGTATCGCTTCTAAGTTAGATGAGCCACCTCAGTACACTGTTGGTGCTTACGCTTACAAATCATTGCCATCCTTAGGTGCACGGTTGAAAAATCCTGTAACTGGTGAAGCTGGTTACAATTTGAAATTCTACAAAAAACCAGTTGATCATAAAGGTGATAGAGAACTTGTTGACGAATACAATTCCGATGCTTTCAACATCTTTTTGGCTGACTACAAAAACGATAAACTCGATAGCAACTTATATTATATTGACATTGAGGGTGATTTTATTCCTGAAGAATCTGGTGACTTCAATTTTGGTCTTACGGTTCAAGGAACTGCCTTACTATACGTTGATGATAAGTTGGTTGTTGACAATAAAACTAAACAAGAAAAAGGAACTGCCTTTTTCAACTGCGGTTCAACTGAAGTCGTAAACTCCGTCAACTTGAAGAAGGGTGAAACTTATAAAGTTAGGGTTGAATTTGGGTCAGCTCCAACATTCACCCTTATTTCTGATGATGCAGTTGACTTCGGTGGTGGTGGTGGTTTGTTCTTTGGTGCTGCCAAAAAAATTGACGCAGATGAAGAAATAGCTAAGGCCGCTTCATTGGCAAAATCTGTTGATAAAGTTGTTTTGGCCATTGGATTGAACCTAGAATGGGAGAGTGAATCCTTCGATAGACCTAATATGGAGCTTCCATTTAGAACCAACGACTTGGTCTCAGCTGTTTTGAAAGCTAACCCAAACACTGTAATTGTTAATCAATCAGGTACTCCAGTTGAATTTCCATGGTTGAAAGACGCCAAAGCTTTACTTCAAGCTTGGTTTGGTGGTAATGAGGGTGGTAATGGTATCGCTGACGTATTGTTTGGTGACCATAACCCAAGCGGTAAGTTATCTTTGTCATTCCCATTTTTGAACGTCGATAATCCAGCTTATTTGAATTTCAAGACTGAAAGGGGTAGAGTTTTGTATGGTGAAGACATCTTTATAGGCTACAGATATTACGAAAAGTTGCAAAGAAAGGTTGCATTCCCATTCGGATACGGCTTGAGTTATACTACTTTCAAATACTCCAACCTCAAGATTAATGTCGATGAAGGAAAAGACAGAATAACCGCATCTGTCGAAGTTAAGAATGAAGGCAGTGTTGATGGTGATGAAGTTGTGCAATTGTACGTCAGTCACAAAGACTCAAACACCATCATGCCAGTCAAAGAATTGAAGGGTTTCGAAAAAACTTTCATTAAGGCTGGCAAATCTGCAAAAGTGAGCTTCGACTTGTCACTCAAAGATTCCTGTTCTTGGTTCGATGAATACTTCAACAAGTGGAACCTTGAGGCTGGTCAATACGAGGTTCAAGTCGGTGGCTCAAGTGATGATATCGAATTAATTGAACCATTCACCATCGAAAACTCGAAATTGTGGTTGGGCCTTTGAAAGGTTTTAGAGAATTATATCTTTTTGTTACCTGAATTCAATAAATGTAGACAATTTGAATGTGCTTCCGTAGATTAACGCTGCTGACCTCTCCTGACTTCTGTTTGCCGAACCGTCAGTTTAAGTGATGACAATTTCATTATTGTAAAAGTACGCGCAAACCTGAATGTATCATATATTACTCTATTTATTACTTCTCAGATTTACGATTCGAGCGTTTCGTTCTAATATCTGATCCAATTTGACTTTACCATTCAAATCTCTCTCATCATATCGTTGTCCTTCCAATTTCGGAAATAGATAACCTTCGAGAATTCCCTGACTCTCCAACCATTCATATAAGCCATTTATATAGTCCGCCTCTTCCGGGAAGGGTACTCGATGTATGTTCTCCCCTTTTTCTTCTAATAATTTGTCAAATTCTGCCTTCATAACTTCATAATCGGGGAATTTTAATCTGTCACTGCAGCTTCTGGCGACCATTGTAGCTTGAGCCTCTGTACAAGGGAAGGGGCTGACATCTCTGACTAGACCGAGGATCGATAATGTTGGATCTTCGATGTAAAAAATGTGTTTATACAAATTGGCCATATACTGCTTTTTGCAAATGTCCACATTCAAGAAAGGAACATCATAATAGTAGCCTGTACATATTATGATATCATCAATACCGTCAATTGTCTCGTCTTTAATCTTGATAGACTTGGTTTTGACATCGTATTCATCAATTTTTGGAATGATTTTTATATAAGGATTTTCGATTTTATCTAACATGTAAGAAGTTTCACAGGAAACAAGTACCTCTTTTACTACTTCACTCAATCTGAACGCAATATCACCACCACTGGAAAATGCCCCAATGACCAAAACTCTCCTATCTCTGTACTCCTCTATTTTATCAAAAAATTTCGAATGAATTACGGACTGTGGATCCACTTTTTGCCATTCCACCAAACCTTTCGTATTTGGGAACCTTGGAGTTTCATAATGCCCATTTGCAATCACTACGTGGTCGTATAACTTAGTATTTTCGATCCCTGTGAGCACGTTTTGACTGGTGACGTACCAACCATCATCACCCTTATCTATAGCAACGATTTTATGGTTCAAATATTCGTTGTGAGGACCAATTGTTTTAGCAAAATCATGTAAGTATTGCAAGACCTCTACCCTTTTTGGAAAGTTTCCCCCATCGTTATTGAATGGAAAATCCTTAAACTGCATAACACTTCTCAAAACATTAGTCTCTAAACCGTCGTAGATAGCAGAGTAGTTACATTCATTTGCTTCTTCAATATCTTGCTCAGTCTTGTAAAGCTTTTTATTTGGATGGTAGTTCCAAGTACCTCCTAATGTTTCTCTCCTCTCATACAAATCGATTTCGAAATTTTGCAGTTCAGCATTCAAGGCTTTGGTTTGGACAAGTCCACCTGGACCACCCCCAACAATTGCAATTCTTTTCCTAACGGTCATGAACGTTTTATTCGTAGAAAATGATTCATCGAAAGACAGATCAAAGGAAAATTAAATATATTTTCACTGTGGATAGTGTGGCTTCAAATTAAACTTGAGGCAATGATTGACATAGAGGCAAAAACAGGAGATTTACTTTACAACTATGCATATGCCACCAGATTCGGATCCTCAATCGACCATAGTCGCATTATTATTCAACTCCAATTTCATATTACTAATCCGACTCTTATCGAGGACTGAGTTATTGCAATTTTTCGGTGTGTTGACTTTATTTCGAGCAGAAAAATGTTTAGCCTGCACTCATAATGGAAACCATTTCGCTTTCTAGGGTTTCTCAAAGTTGTTCTAACTAAAATAACACAAGTCCATAATCCGGAAACAGAACCGACAGTCAAAAACTAGATCAGGAACATAGAAGATGCCCACTTTGCCCACTCATCCAATCGATTCGAGTTCAATTTCGAATTTTATAAAGGGGCCATTAATGTGGCTGGTGTTGCAATTGTTTTTTCGTGTCTATTATTGCGATAGACTGTTCGTAAATTTGAGATTTGACTCTGCAGGGTAAGACTTGCGAAAAATACTTTAATGAGCTCGTAACTCTACTCTTTTTCTCTTACTACAAATCTCAATCAACCGAATATAAGATTCTGACATGGATCATGTACCATTATGCATTTGTGAACATATAGCCTGCAAATGGTGGCTGCAATTTTGCAGACTTTATGATCTTCTTTTCATTTGCACAATGTCGACTTCCCTTACGCCGTCACCCTGTATTCAATTACTTGCACGTAAGAAATTTTCTTGCCTGTTCGAAAACTTTTCTCTGAACTCGCAACTAGCACCTGGGAATAAATCATAATTCATATGCTGCGTAGCTCCGGACTAAATATTGGATCTCACGAGAGTGAAGAAGCTTTTGAATATTATGAGGGACCAAAAACAATTCCGATATATTCTTTTGGGCTTTTTTGGTAATAGTCCCCGTCAGACCCAGAATCCATTTTCATTCTCCTTCATCGTAATTAGTTTCCCCTGCAAGAGCTTGCTAATTTTCTCCCTCTCAACTTCAAGGAAACAAACTTAAAGGATGGAGGAAAGCCATGTTCGCAGGTGATTTGAATGAGCAAGATACTTCTTTGAGGTAGAAGTTTTATTTCCGAAATTACTACCAAGCCCGTATATTATAAGAAAAACTCTAAAGAGCACTTCTTTGAAGATTCAAGAAAAGAAAAACAAGATGGATAGAGATTATAGTAAACGGTGATGTTATTCTTATATAAATATATTTACATATTTACACGATGTATTTAGTAAAAGATATACTTACATATTTTGATAATATTTTCAGTAAAAGATAAAAATATAATATGGAATTTATCTTATTAGATATATACATATTGAATTATATTAATATCACAATTAATTGACTTGTTTCACTTCAATTACCTTAAGGGTTTGGTTGAAGTTGTCTTCATAAACGACGTTCGAGAGCATCTGATGTGTCTATCTGATATTTGGTATTTATTTTAACAAAAATCATTGACTATTTTAAGGTTTCTTATCTTTATCTCTTTTTATTATTGTTATTTTTAACTTACCTTTATAAAAAAGCCCTCAAAGAAGTGGGGATGATTCTGTGGGTGCAAAAAAAATTTCCCAATTTGGGACTTGCAATAGGATGTTATTTCGCACAATTAGAGACCAGGAAAGACATACGCATTTTGGCACTACAGTGACAAACCAAGTCGAGAGAGTTGTTAGCAAGATGCAGTGTGTGACAGTGATCGAGCTTTGGAGAGAATGTTGTATATAGGGTCAATTTGTTACCGCTTATGATAAAACGCAAACAAACATTTACGACTTAAGCTACATACACTATTCACTTCTAACCATTTTGCGAGAGTGCACAGATTCTTTCACTGCAAGGATTTAATGGTTGAAATCAGATTAAAGAAAAGAGTGCTATCTTTTGAAAACCATAACCTTGCTCATAATCGCAATATTCATAGCCGTCTTCTTTTCGGCCCTCTTTCGTCTTCATATTTTCCATGGTATTTGTGCAGCCCAGGCTTGTTTCGAGCCCTCTGGGATGAATGAGAACTACCGGATTTAGAAGATTCACCAACGGGTTCATGAGTCAGTTGTAATGTATCCCTGTCGTTATTGCTTTTATCAATGTCAGACAGAAGGTCCAGACGAGGTAAGATACTCGCTTTGTTATAATCATAATACATTCCATAGGGGTGTATGCCTTTCGCTACCCCCTCTCTGTTGTGACATGCTTCGATTCCCAATTGGCGTAATATTTCATCTTTCTTCTTGAACTTGAGACCGGCATACCTAGCATGCAGAC